>VYZW01057589.1:0-35429 GCA_013401315.1 Balaeniceps rex | reverse complement strand
CGGGAGGGGGGCGGAGCCTGACGGCCGTCGCCCCGCCCCGCGGTTCTTCCCCGGCGGCCGCCGCGCTGGGCCGGACTCCGCCGGGGCCGCCGGAGCCATGTCCCTGCCCAGAGGTAAGGCCGGGGACGAGCGGGAGCGGGCACGGGAGCGGGCGGGGGGTGCTCCGCGGGTGCTCCGCGCCGGCTGTTCCCGGGGGGAGCGGGGCTGCGTCCGGGCTGAGCTGAGCCGTCGGGTCTGGCGTAACCCGCGGGGCCGGGGCCGGGGCCGGGGCCGTTGCCCAACCCGCCGGGCGTGGGCTCCCCGCTGCCGTCGGCCGGGGTTTCCTCTGTGTGGGGCCCGAGTGCCTCCCCCTGCCTGGTCCTGGCTGAGGGCCGCGCCGCTCCCCGCCTGCAGCCCGGCATCGCTCGCCGGGGCTACGGGGCTGGAGCTGGGCCACCGGGTTCCCCTGCGCTGCAGAGCCCGGGCCGTGTCTGTGCTGCCTGGAGGGGAAAGCGAGCAAGCGGCCCGCTGAGCCTGCGGGGAGGGACGGGGTGCAGCTCCTGTTGGCGTGGAGAACGATAAAAATACGCAAGTTTCATCCGCCGCTGCCGGGGTCTTTCCCCCTCAAAGAAACCGCCCGTGGCGGCTCAGCAAGCGTCGTGGGTGGCTCGGAGCAGCGCACCGAGCAGAACCCTCATCTTGGCCTAACGAGGCGGGAAGGACAGGAGCGAGGATCCCGGTCCCTGCGGCATGGTGGTTCATTTTGGTGGCTGAGGTGCGGCTGCGATCCAGCTCGGTGCTGGCATGTGCTGGGAGCGCTGCGGCGGAGTTTCCCATTGTCATGGCAAACGTGACCATGTGTCACGGGTGTTATTTATAGAGCATCGCTGTGACTAAGGTGGCCTGGTCGCTGTCCCAAGGTGAGCACCGGCTGGCAGGCATCGGCCCGGGATGACACTGCCAGCGTGCTGGGATTGAGGAAGATGGGGAAATGGCTTCGCTGGTGTCTCGGTGCTCCGGGGAGCCGGTTGCATCAGCGCTGTGAGCGCAGACCGGACGGAGGAGGGAGCACACGGAGTACAGTTGCTGCCTCTCTCTTATCACCGGAATAAAATTTGAGGGGTATTCCTTGCGCGGGAGTGATGCACTGGAAACTTGAAGTCAGGAACCATGTGAGCAGATGAACGCACCTCGGCGTGACTTTTTTTTTCCCCCCCTTTTAAATGATCCGTGTCTTAACCGGAGGGAATGTGGACCTGAGTTTCCTGTTTGCTGTGTAAGCAGGGTGTGAATCAGCAGCGATGTACGGTGCTGCCGAGCGGAGCTGCTGACTCACAGGTAGGAGCACATGCCTCCAGCCGCTCTCCCGCGTTGAAAGGGATCAGCCCGGCTTCTTAAAAAGGCTCTCGCCGGGACGCCTGAGCCCAGACCTCTCGCTTGGCTCGTAAGTGCCGTGGGCGGTGTGTGGATGTGTGGATGGAGGGAAGAGGTGAGTCTGGCCAAGGGACCACTGGTGCCCTGTGGGAGACGAGGCCTGAGCTGGGCCCGGCAGGATTTTGGGGGAAGCAGTCTGGTTGACAGCGAAAGGCGATGCCTGCGGGAGCACCCGGGAGCATGCTGCTTTCCTCGGAGGAAGTTTGGAACCCTTCTGTGTTTGCAGGTTTCTGGTTGCACGGGGCTGTCGGTTGTGACGAACCGGTTCATTCATACAATTACTCCTAATATCCTTTGCTGGAGGTGTCGTGTGTGTGCCGAGCGCGCTCGGTCTCTGCTGACACCAGCAGCTCTGGGTCCCCATCTTTGCCTCCATCAGGGCATGGGGATCATCAATCCTGAGCATGTGTAACACATCTGCCTCTTCAAAACCCTCTCCTCTCGCCTTGCTAGCCGTCCGCCGTGCCTCTCCTGTTTTGCATCTGCCTCGGCGGCAAACCCTCCGAGCGGGTTTGCCGGCTGCCGCATAGGGATGCTCGTAGGTCTGAGTGCGTGCACCCACTGCTGGGACTGCGGACGCTGCTGGCAGCACTCACGGCAGCTCCTTCTGCCTCTCCTTTCAGGCAGCCTGAATTTAAGCTAAATTTCCGTAATTTTCCTTAGGGAAATTCAGCGAGCGGTCTCAGGTTTCCTTTTGCTGGTTGCTTTCCCTTCTCAGGCTTGAGTTGATCGTGGTAGTAAACGGAGGGTGCTGCACTTAAGCTATCAGGTTGGTTATTTCCGTGATAGATGTGTACCAAAACTCACCTGCCGTCATTTTGGCTTAGTCACGGGGTTGTCTCCTGCCTCGGGAGTTTTTGGGGATGCGCGTGGCTGGCCGTGACACGCGTGATAGGAATGGTGCTGGGCGAGAGCTTTGCCTCGCTCTGCGCTAAACATAGCTTGTGAGATAAACACCTCCTGGGGATTATGCAAAGCTTACGAAGGATTTCGGCTTTCTTCCTCTTCCCATTGCTCGTATCTGCTCGATGCAAATTATCTCGTAGGATCAGGTGTGTGGGAAAACATCGCTTGGTTTCTGTGTTATCTTGCACTGTCAAAGTCTGGTGTTTACTAAAATATGCAAAAGCTCCCCGTTGTCTCAGGTCACCAAAGCTCCCTCAAGGTGCGTTTCATCGGATGGATGCTGCCAAGGGAAGGAATCGCGTGCAAAGCTCCGGAGCTGCCCCTGTGTCCTCCTTGCAGAGCTTTGCAAGGAACGCAGCCTCTAGCTGCAGATTGCAACACGTGGCTGGTCCTGGGCATGATTTTCTAGCAAAGTCTGCATGTTTTTGGTGAAATGGATGCTGTGAAGGGAGGGGTGTTGTGTCTGAGAGGTTAAAGCAGCAGGGGAGGGAGCCTCGAGGAGTTTGCAGCCTTTGGGAGGGTGCAGGGTCTGTGTTTGACACTCTGCGTACAAATCCAGGCTGCTGCCTTTCCCGTGGGGCTCGAGGCATTTTACTGCCCGCGTGTGCAGTCCGTGTGAAGGCCCGTGCGCCCATCACCGTGGCTGTTGATTATGACTCGGGTGGCTGCCGGTGCCCGGGAAGCCCCTCCTGGAGGGACAGGCAGGAACGTGCTGGCGGGGAGGCACGTGTCTCCCGAAAATGGGGAGTTTGCTGGAGAAAGCAGCCGTGCAGCTGCGGGGAGGGAGGATGCACGGATGGGGTCTGGAGGAGAGGAGCTGCTTGGCCTCCCCATGGCTCACCCAGCACCGATGCCAGAGTAATTCAAAAGCAAGTCCTTCTCTTTAGGGGAGAGATCTTCCTGGGGAGGGGGGGCAGGATCCGGCTGGAGCCGGGCTGTGTTTCTGGGCAGGCAGTTCTCCTTTGACACCGAGGCTTAGAAAAATCAGGGGTGAGAAATGCTGGAACCTGGGGATGAACTGGTGCTTGTTCTGGTGGCGCATCTATTCTGGGCAGGTAAATAAGTGGTGGGGACGGGTCCCTCCCGCGCCCTGGCCGTGCCCTCCACCGGAGCACACCGCCGTTATTCAATTCACTCGGCTGTGAATCCTGTACTGTCTCATGTGCCGTTCACACTTTTCCTGCCGCCAGCCCCCCAAAAAAAGGCGGTTCTGCTGAAAATACACGTGGGGCTGTGACCTGCAGAAGCAGGGCTTTGGCTTCGGGCTCCCGTCGCCTCCGGGCAGAGCGGCCACCAGCCTGGTGTCCCCTGGGTGTGCGTGGGCAGGGGGGTGGCAGGGCTGGGAGTTCTGAACCCACGGAGCTGGGTTTTTATTTTAATGCAAGTTGAGGCATCACGGAGTTTGCATGCGATTAATTATAACAATCGTAGAGAGAGCACAGCGCCTTGCTCCTGCCCTCCTCCTCGTGCTGCTTTCTGCGAGCACAACGGTGGGCACCTGGAAAATATCACGTTGGACATGATAAATATTTAGCTGTGCTTCAGGGATCCATTTCCCTCCCCGGAGGGGTGCTCCCCTGCCTTTTTTCAGTGGATAATGCTTCCCCCTGAAGGCTGCTGCTTTTATTTTCCAGCTCTGGGCTGCAGTCCAGGGCTGAGCCGGAGTTTGCTTTTGCCCCCGTTGTTTGCAAAGGTGGTCGTTGCTGGAGGAAACTCCTCTGTGCTTTGTAAAGCTTCCCTTTGGGTGCCTGGGAATGGGTGCAGGTTTCTGCTCCCAGTGATTTATGTGACCTGGGAAGCCACCGCTGCGGACGTGGGGCTCTGTGGGTTTTTGGACGGAAGATGGTTTTCGCTGGGGTTAATAAAGCGCTGCCCGGGCAGGCTGTTTGCTGGGGGGGAAGAGCTGGGAGAGGAACTTGTGTTGGCTGGGGAGGTGATTTTACTCTACCACCAAAAAGTTTGGGGTTTTACTGGCATGACTCAGGACTGCTTGTGGGTACGTATGGAGCTAGCTCTACCTGCTGCCTCTTTTGCTGGCAAAACTCTGTAGTGCAGGTCGCGTGTTAGCCAGGGATTTTGAGTGGGGGAGAGGGCAGAGAGGATTTTTTGTGGTAGAAACTGGAAGTTTCTATGCTTTTTTTCAGCCTGGGAGATACCCCATCTCCCCACAGCCCCTTATCTGTGTGGGGACGATGCTGCACTGATTTCGTGGCAGCTTTGTGAGTCTAAATGTTCGTTGCCCCAGGGAATACCATAATTACTGGGCGCTACTGTAGCCATCTGGGATATCATGGTAGCATCTTGTGGCCCCAGCTGGCCTCGGTTTGCAATCGTTCCGAGAGTCTGCTCCCTTTTCTGGAGCTGGGACAGGGTTCCCTGCCTGCACCTTTCTCTTGCAGCTGCTTCTCTGTCCAGCAAAAGGCTGGGGCTGAGTTGCTGCCCGTGCGGGATGCAGTGGGTTGTGGTGTGGCCAAGGGGAAGGGCAGGATTTGGGGGTCTCGTTGTCCCAGCAGGTAGGGGAGGGAGGGAATCGCTGCCTAATGCTGGGCGAGGTTCTGGACCTGCAGTGGGGTGAAGGTGGGGGGGAGATGGACCCTCTCCAGCATCCTTTCCCCTGCTAATCCCGTGCTGCGTTGTCCACATGGCTTAATTAATCCACAGGGCTCCTTTGGGTGCTGTCTGCTCTGTCGACCCGTTGCAAGAGAAGATGGACAGCACTTTGCAAGAGCACATCTCTTTCAAGCCCCGGAGGCCGGTGGGCTTTTCTGTGTGGCATGATTGCCCTTGTGTGCTGCTGGATCCAACGCACAGGGAAATGGGGAATCACTTGAATCACGGGCTTTAAGGTCAGAAGGGATGATGGCAAGCATCGTGCTTGGCTGGAGGTCAGGGCGTTGCTTCCAGGAATTACTGCAGCCAGTCCAACAGCTTTTGGGCGAATTAAGCCAGATTGTGTAAAAAGACACCTGATCTTGTTTTTGAAGACATCCGGTGCTGGAGTTCGGTTTCTCCGAACTGTGAGCATCGTGACCTCGGGGAGCTGTTTGCTGCGCTGGGGTGTGGTGCAGCGGGATGCCTCTGCCCTGCCTCCCTCCTGTCCCTGGGAGCGATGGCTTTATAGCCCCGCTCGCTGGGAAGCGAGGGAAGGAGAAGCGTGAAGGTGATGGCCTGGCTGTTACCCCCTTCTCTGGGAGCTGGCAGGGGGCTGGGGGGGGTCCAGCACCCGCTGGGCTGCTGCAGCCTCCGTCCTCCTGCCTGCACTGCGCTCTGGGAGGTTGCTGCTGAACTAGGTCTGTCCTGTGCTCTCAGCCTTAATTTCATCATTTCAAGTAAAATGTTTGTTTTTGTTTTTTTTTTTTTTTTTTTAAAAAAAAAAGATAATTTTCCATTAAAAACATAACTTGAGTGGAAGAGGAGGCAGGATGAGGAGGAGACAAAACTTACCAGAAGTTGTTTGTAGAGCATCCACCCTTCCTCCCACCACACCACCACCAAAGAAAAATCTAGTTTTGGAAAGGAAGAAACCTCCAGAGTGCTCGATACAAGTAATTTCCCATCACAGGCTGCTAACCTTAGCTGTGGTTTGGCACTGGCATCAGCCTAACTGCTCGTATCTGATGAACCTCTCCGAGGCTGATGGTGGTGCTTGGACCCTCTCCTCCCCGGGAGCTGCCTGGTGGGCAGCAAGAGTCCCTTGTTGCGGGGCGTTTGTGCCTTGCTTGTCTCCTCTCCTGCCTTGATGGTGCCCGTCGTATCTTTTAGGAAACTTAAAAGCAGCTTTTAATGATTGTATTTCGTTCCCGTAAAGGTCTTGGAGATTTCTAATAAGGAATGCACAAAACCCTACAGCTGGGATGGGGT
Organism: Balaeniceps rex; assembly: GCA_013401315.1. Lineage (NCBI taxonomy): Eukaryota > Metazoa > Chordata > Aves > Pelecaniformes > Balaenicipitidae > Balaeniceps > Balaeniceps rex. Next base: position 29,249 of record VYZW01057589.1, on the reverse strand, counting down.
CCTGCGGCATCTCTCCGGCGGCGCCGAGAGCCGCGTCCTCCCTTACCATCTGCGGGTGGTGGGTGCGTGTGGGACCCGCGGTGCAACGACCGGCGGTGCAACGACCCGCGGTGCGGGGCAGAGGGACAGGAGGGGAAGAAGCTCGTCTGCAGGGCTTGGCAGGTGACAGTCATGTGTCTGACAGATCATAAACATGCAGGGCTGGTTATGTGGATGGGCCGGGGGTGGTTTAGGGGAGGATGACGAGGTTATCTAGGGAGTGTCAGCTTGTCTGGGCTTGCAGGCCAGTTAGATACTGCTTTGTGGTGCGTGTATAAATTCCCTCCTAGCCCGAATCTCGCAGGGACGGCTGACGCAGCAGCCTGCCTGCGCTGTGGGAGTTGGCTACGGTGGGTCGGGCGCTGTGCAGCCCTGGCCGTCTTTACTGGTGTTAATGGCAGCCCTTTGAGGTGGCAGCATCCTGACCTGGCTTGCTGGAGGGCGTTTGCCATCCATCTCAAAGCAGCCGGAGCAGACGTCCTCTCCTGCTGCGGAGCAGACGTCCTCTCCTGCTGCGTGCATCTCCCTGCAGGAGACCGTTTCCTATTAAAGGTGGTGAAGGGCAAGCACACCGCGTGGTGGAGGCATTTTTTGCTGTAGGATGGAGATCTTGGTTTACTTGGTGTCGGAGTGACAAAGTTGAGGCTTGAGAGGGAGATGATGGAGCAGCAGAACATGCAGCCCCGAGGACCATCGAGGATGGTCCCTCTGAGTCAGTCCTGAACGTGTGCCCCACGGCGCAGGGGGGTGTGTTGTCCTGAAGGATGTCTTTGCAGCTCGTCACTAAAAAATGACGTGGCTCTTTTTCTGAGAGCCAGATGTGCTCACCACCAAGGCTTTTTAAGAAAGCTGCTCTGCATAGTTAAAAACCCCCTGCCGCTGCGGACCGCTTGGTTTCTCTCCTGACATGCTGCCAAGTTCCACCTCAGCCAAAGATGAAATGATCTTGTGCTGATGCGTTGCTTTGGCTGTTCTTTGTCATCTTCCAAGCACCTTTAAAAGGTGCTTGGGGGGCAGGTGGCAGGCCCAGCCTCACGTGCCTGTTTGTAAAATCCCGGGCTTGCACCCAGAAAATCCCTGCTGGCGCAGGGCAGGGCAACGCAAGGCATTTTTGTGCACGTGTGCTCAGCTGGCTTTCGAGGTTTCCCTGGTCTCCCCGCAACTAAAATCATCCACCCTGTGCCGAATCTGTACCCGGCTTGCCCGCGATGCTCCCTGCCAACAACCGTCCCCGTCGGTGAGAGCTTGGTGGTCAGAGCACCCAAATGATGTAATGGTGCAGAAAGGAGGATGCGGGTGCTGGGAGGGTAGGAGGTGGGTGGTGATGCTGCCAGGGGACCGGCACGGACCTGTACCAGCCTCCCTTCTGCGCTCTGGCTGTCTCTCTTTGGCAGCACCCGTTTTCCTTCAGGCTGGAAGCAGCCGCACGCTGCCTTAAGGCTGCCAAAAAAGGAGGTGGTGGTGGTGGTGGGTGTTTTAGATCTGCTGCTTCTACAGCCCCCTGTGTTAACTCTTCATTAGCATCTGCAGCCCGTTTCCTCCAGGTTTTTTGGTTGATCCCTGGAATTGCTTGGCTGTGAGCATCACTTGCCTCAAGCATCAGTGGTGAGCACTGGGTGCCGGAGGACGGCTGGCACCGGCCAGGGCTGGGGCTCTCCTCCAAGCCGAGGATACCCGTGGGGCTGTGCCGTGGCCAGGCTGCCTCTCGTGCTCTGCAGACGCTGCTCTCTTGCCCAAGAGAAGCTTTTCGCAGGTATTAATTACGCCTGCCCCTGCCTGGTTTGTTGAAGGATGTCTGGGTGGTGAGAGTAAAGCGGAGGCTGGAGGAGATGCCTCTAGAAATCGCCAGGCAGAAATTATGGGTGAGTTTAATTGAAACTCTTATCAGCCTCGCGTGCGCTTTGCTAAGGTGCTAGAAGACAACTCGGCTTTTCCTCCAGCTGCTCTCCTGTATGCGTGGTTTCCTTTTTTGTGTACACTCCAGGTTGTTGCAAGAGTTTACCCTTAATTTTAGATCCACAAAGAATTTCTTGTTCGGTAACGGTGGATTTCCCCGTGGGGTTTTACAGTCGCAGCTCAGCGAGGGAAACCGTGCGTAACTGTCGCAGGGAAGGGAGCCAGCGTGCGTTTCCCTTTATCTCGAACAGGTTTGACGTTTCGCACGTCTCCTTCCAGCTCCTCTCCTTGCCGTTTCGCACGCCGCCCTGCAGAGCACTGCTCCTTTCCCCAAAACGCTGATGTGAGGCTCGCTCTTCGGGGGGTAAAGGGGATTTTTTTTAAAAATTCATTACTTCTTATTTAAATGGAAATGGTTCTTGGAAGCCCTGAGCGTGCCCCATGAGAAGCTGCGGGCTGAACGGCACTGAGTCACAGCCTGCGAGCTCGTGAGCCGGATGCGCTGGGACCGGCCCGCCGGCGGAGACCTCTGGCTTCCTGGGACAGAGTGACGGCTCTTTAATCCGGCTTTACTAGGAAAACCGTGCGACACTCGCTCCCCCTGAACCTCGGAAAAATTGCAGTGCAATAGGTGGATTTGAGAGGTAGGCGAGGAGTGAAAAAAGGGAGCGGGGTGGGAATAAAGCCCACCCAAAGGGAAGCAGCAGAGCGAGGCTGTGCCCTTCCTGCCGGTGGCCGCATGGGACCACGGTGGCGAAACGCCGCTGAGCTGCGGGCACGTCGCCCGCAGAGCCACTGCCTTTCCCAGGCATGAATCAAAGCTGCCCTGTGGGTACTGGGCAAATCCGCTGTAAAAAATAGGTGTTTTCCCCACGCAGAGCTGTTGCAGCCTCAGATAAGAGCCCGCAGGGGGGAGGTGGGAGGGCATGGTGGAGGGCGATGCTGGGCAGCGGGGCTGGCAGCGGCTTTCCGTGTGTTGATGGTCCAGTCTTTAACTGGGGGGGGGGATTTTTAAGCTTTGCAGCAGGGAGTTTGGAGGAGCAAAGGAGAAATGTTTGCAGTTGACTTCTGCAAAACGTGGAGCTTAGCAAGTATGTGGTGCTTCTCTTGATATGTAGATCTCTGTCTCTTTTTTCCTCTCTCTCTTTACAAGATAGATATATAGATATATCTTTAACTTCCTAAACCGACGAGCAGCAGGAGCTGATTTCATGGACCAGCTGGATGTGGGACACGTTCTGGGAATGTAGAGCTACATCTGTCCTCTGGGGCAGAGGAACAGCAATGGGAGAGCGAGAGGTGTGCGGTGCAGGTCAGAGGGATGGCGTGCTTAATGCCAGGGAAAGAGGCTGCGGGTCCGGCTCTCTGCGGCGGAGCTCTCCTGGGGGTTTCGGGAGCCAGCTCTCCCCAGCTACGTCAGCCCTTTCTCCCGGCCCCTGTTGCATGCAGGTCATGGGGACCAAAAGGGTCACCCGCTGCCTCGCTTGACTTGAGAGCATTGTTAGTGGTTAAGACCGAAGCTTTTCAGCTGGGCGCTGAGGTCTGTGTGTCGTAAAAGGCTTTACACGGAGATAAGGATGAGCGGTGGCCTGAGGGGAGTTGGACAGTCTCTGTATTCCCTGGCTGCTCTCAGTCTGTGGTTTTCCTTTCTCTCATCTGAGCCTGGGGAGGCCTCCTGGCTCCCCTTTCATCTTGTGATGGGGTGGATTTTTCTCTCGGAAAAACTCAGCGGAGAAACTCAGGGCTCCAACTGGCTGCGTCTGCTTTGCACCAGCTCTCTGGTGTGATGAACCCTTTGCATTTGCCTTCCACTCAGTTCCCTGGAGCAGGGACGGGGCAGGGTGAGAGAGGCAGGGAAAAAGGGATGGCACCAAAGATGCACCAAAAAGAGCAAAGAATTGGTGTGGGACAGCAGGAGATGTAGGGGAGGGTACCGCAGCGCTCGCCTGCTGCTTTCTGTAAGCCGCCGGATCGGCACCCTGCTCCAAAAGAAATAATTCAAGGTTTTCCCTACTCCTCCAGCCTGGAGACGCGGTGCCAGGTCACTGCTGGAGATTGGAGGTTTTCCTCTGAAGATGCGCAGGCTTCGTCTGCCTGAGCCACGGCAGCATCCTTGGGGCACCTTGGGATGGTGGAGAAGCTCCTCTCTCCCGAGCTGTGCCTGGGTGCTCCCTGGGTTTCTCCCTCTGAGCTGGGGAGAGCGCCTTGCCATGGATGTAGTTGGGGGAAAACAGGGTAAAAATAGCAGATGAGCTCGTTGGCTCTGTTAGGCATAAATGTGCGTGTCGGTTCAGGCAGGCAGAGCGCGGGGTCGGTCCTGCCTGTGCCGTGCTGTGGCTGGCGATGATGGACAGACCTGTCCTGACTCCCGGATCCCCCCAGCTGAGTTTGTAACATCTGCGGTGAGATAACAGCCCTAAAGCACGGGATCTGTGCAGGTTTGGTCCCGAGTCACCGGGAAGCCAGAAACACCAGGCTGCAGGATGTCACCCTCCCGGTCCCGGAGGGTAACGTCACTGCGAGCCATCGCAGCAGCTGCCTGCCCTGTTCTGCAGCGCAGGTGCTGGTCTCGAGAAAATCCTGCCTGAAGTCTCCGGGCCAGGGAAGCACCTGGGTCGGTCTCTTGTTTCTGTCCCTCTCCCGGAGCAGGCAGCTGTGGATATCGAGGCCTTCCTTGGGTTATTTTGTTGTTTGTTTTTTTTTTTTTTCCCCTCCATAAATTCCATTTTCAGAGCAGGTGCCTGCTCTGTCTTACATCATTTGCAGAGATGAAATCACTCTATCCCTGCCCAAAATAAATTGGAGGGAGGATGGTAGAAAGCTAAATTTTTTTTTTTTTTTTAAAAAAGAATTGCATTAGAAGCAGAGAGGGAATACTTTGCTCTCTTGCCAAGTTTACAGAGCTTTGGGGTCACCTGGAAGTACTTGAATTGCACCAGTCTGAGTAGAAAAAGAGTGTCTGTTGACTCTGGAGTTGAGCTACAGCTGACAATTAAAAAGTCAAATGATTCTTTTCCTCTCCCAGAAAGAAAAAAAAACCTAACCATGTGCCTCCTGTCGAGCTGATCTATTCCAAAAATGGGTTGAGTTTTCTCTCCCATCAGGAAACTGTCACCAGCCGGTCACATCAATTCCAAACAGGTTTTATTTTTTCAAGGCTTTGCCTATGGGCTGAGAAATCAAAGGGAGGAGCGTTGTTCTGGGGAGGGCTGGGTACCCGCTGGCAGGGAGATGGGCACAGGTGACGGTGGCTCTGCCTCTTCCTTTTTCTCTGTTTTGTGGTGTGTTTTGGTTTTTTTTTTTTTTTTTTAGCATGCTCTTTGCTTCTCTCTAAGCACTGTCTCCTTTGCCTTCTCCTAACCATTAAGGCGTTGGGGCTGGGATTGCTTCCAGACCTTTGTCTCGTGGCCGCACGCCAGTGTCTGCAGCCGAGTCGGTGCAGCCCATGCCGGTCTCACGAGATGGCTTGTAGCCGCGGGTTTCACACTGGCCCTGCCTGCTGCGGGCTGGCCGGACCCGTGTGGTGCCCAGCTCCATAATTCCTGCCGAGCTGGTTAATTACCCATCCCAAGCGTTTCCCCAGCCTACCTTCGGTGGGTCCGTGTTGGCATTGCGCCGCAGCTGAGCTTTGAGGATGTGCGGCCTCTGCCGCTGCTTTTTGGGGGAGAAAACCCAGTCGGAGCGATGGATGCAAAGGAGACAGTCTCCAGCCCTGCGGAGGATGCTTTGCCTGCACCCCGGCTCGGTGCCTGCTCCAGAGGGGTGCCCCTGTGACCGTAACCACCTCCACGCTGGGGTTTTGCACAAGCTCCGCTGCAAAGCAGCGTGGCTTTTGGCATGTATGCAGCGTGTCCTATAACGGCATAGTGCAAATGCCAGCTAGCTGGAGCTTTTAAGCTTCCTAAAGGCAGCCTGGTCTCTGCTCGTGTGCGTTTCTCAGAGGGGACCCTGCGTGCTCCATCGTCACGGGGCTGCAGGATAGCGAGCTGCCACCTGGGTACAAAACAGAAAATCAAACTTTTTTTCCAGCCCTCGGGGTTATGCAGGTAACCTAAAAATACAACTGGAATGTAACTGGGTGGTGACATCCTCCCGGAGCTGCTGGCAGAGCCGGCGCGGCTCGTGGTGGTGTTATCTGGCCGGTGCACGGAGGCCGGGTGTGGCTCCGAGCCCCAGAGGTGGCAGGGCGAATGTCGGCCTCCGGCTGTCAGTAGCTTTGGCTAACGTGCCCATCCCCAAATCCCTCGCTGGGTACCAGGAGGTCGCACCCTTCTCCCTTGCATCGGTCTCCCCCTCACCCAGCCCCGGCGGCACCGTCGGCGTGACATCCCGCTCTGCCGGAGGAGGTGAGCCCTGCGCGGTGTCGGTGATTGATCGTCCCCAAGCACCGTCCGAGGGGATGAGAAAGATGACCCTGTTACCTTTCCAACTGGATTCGGTTCAAAGGCTTTGTTTAAAAATAGAGCTGCCGCAGAGTTTCCAGGCTGCAGGTCCCGTGCGTGGCTCAGGCACGTGGGGCTTTCCCGTGGGACGTGCACCTCGTACGTGGAAAGGCGAGCGCATCCCGGGCTTGGGGCAGCGGCTGCGTTACAGCCTTGGCCAGGGAACCTGCTGCGATTCCCGGTCGGATAGCGAGGTGCAGCGCACATCGGGCAACACGGCGCTGGGATGGCACAGCCAGCTGGTGCATGGACTCTTCTCTGATCAGAGGGAAAGGGGTATCCTGTGAAAATCACCCCTTCCCCTGGTTAGGCAGTGACTCCTCTTTCAGGGCAGGTGAAATGTTAATTTTTTTGCTCAACCCCAGACACACACCTATAAAAAAGCTCCTTGCTGACCCTAAATGGGGCATTCCTTTTTTGCCGCTCATGGCAAAGCGGCTCTTCCCCGGTCCCCGGCTGCGATGGTGACCCAGCCTTAACCAAACCGGCCCTGGGAGATGCTGCCTCTCCGCAGGGGAAGAGTGGGGAGAGGGGCCCGGCATCGGCAGGGTGCTGTTTGAGCTCATTGCTGTTTTTACGGGTGTCCTCTTCCACTTGTTCAAGCCAGCCCACTGGCAGGAGGCTGCTGGGAGCCGCGGGAGCGTGGCTGCCATCCCACCAGCCCGCCGCCTTGTCCCTGGCTCTGCCCTGGCATACCTGGACCTGCAGCAAGTGCCTTGACTTCTCCCCGTCGCAGGATTTGCTCCCCCAGCTTCCCTCCCCGGTTACGGGGTGATGTCCCAGCCCAGAGGCGTGGGGAGGCTTCGTTAACAGCAGTGAAACACCCGATGCCTTTTGTTCCTCCGGGATTACCTGTAGCGTATAAAAGGCTGGATGATTAATGTCAAATGGCGTGCGTCTTTCGAGGCTGGGCAATTCCTACCGTGTCGGCAAACTTTTGAAAGAGGTGAGACTTGAAAGGATGCTTGGGTTTGGTTTTGGGTTTTTGTTTTTTTTTCTCTCTCCTTTTTTTTTTTTTTCTTAAGATGCTTTTGAGCTGTCGGAAAGCTCTGCTTTACACCGCCCCTCCTTGGGCACTGAAACCCAGCAGGACTAATTCAAAGCAACTCGTGTTTCCCATCCCACCCGCTGGGTTAGGGACTTTCTGCTCCAAAGCAGCACCGACTTTGTGGGTGTCTGTAAAGATCCTTGGAGCGTCTTATGTCTGGGTCAGGGAATTAACCGTCAGGACAGAGAGTTAATGATGGGAGGCCAACGCAGCATCGTTCTCCCCAGGAGTGCCGGGGATGGGTGCCAGGGGCTCTCGGTGCCATCTGCGATAGCAGCTCCTGCGTCAGCATCCTTTATGTGCTGATGATCTGTGCCTGAAACTATACCCTGGGAGTGGAAATGTGCCTGAGAAAATATCTTCCGCAGTCCTTCTGGGGCTTATATAAACACTATTTAAAATTAGAGTCACTCATTATGTTGGTATGTGCATTTACCTTGGCCTCTGACTTTTCTGCCTGCAAATGTGTATGGCCTGGCACAGCCTACGAGTTGGGGAACAGCTCAGGAGCGAACCGGAGGCATATTTTCTATAATTAGTTTAAGGTAAAGAAGCTGGTACAGTATCTCCCCTCCAGGCTGACAGGGAAATCGAAAACAAAACGGCAGCCTGTCAAAGCCGAGTCTGGCTTTGATCAGGAACATCAGTGCTGGCTTCTGCCGGGCTGGTTTTGAGGGAACGGGCAAGAGCAGTGATACTTTGCCACGGCTTTTCTTGCATGCGTTTGTAGAGAAATGAATGATTTATTTTTTTTCCGCACGCCTTCGTCTCTCTCCCTTGCTATTTACCAGCCAAATCCGTGCAGCAATTTATATTTTGCCACCAGAGACGCCATCTCGGTTGTCACCCTGGAATAGCTGCTAAGCTCTGTGCCGGAATTGTCATGGAACAATATTTCTGCTATTTGTTGTGGTAATAGTTGTTAGTGGCAAAGCAATTACCGTGTCACCTGCAGCACGAAGAAATGTGACCTCTTTTTATCCCGGCACCCCCTCGGTGCCCGAAGCAGCGAGCGTGGGCTTCCCTCGGCTCTGATGACCGGCTGATGCTGGGTGGCAGCAGGGCCGTCCTGGAGCAAGGCTCGCTCCGGTGGGATGCTCGGGAAGAAGGATGGAGGAGGCAGGAGGCGGCTCTGCCTGCAGGCTGGGTTTGAATGGTTTAATTTGTCGGAAGAAACCGCGTCCCACCGGGATGCACTGTAGCAATCCAGTGCTTCAATGGCTCCCGGCGCTGGAGCTGGCTCCCCCCCAGTTTCCTGTTGACGTCATCTGCTATTTCGCCGCTGCAGTTTTTACAACTGTTGAGCTTTCAAGGGTAATCGGAGCCGAGACCGGCCAACCTCAGCAGCTGCCGATGAGGGAACGCGGCGCTACCTTCCCTGTCTCCCCTCGCTCGCCTTCGCTGCTGCTCCCAACCTCGCGGACCCCCGGGAGCCGGGGACGCCGGGCGAGGAGAGCTGCGTGAAGCCGGCGAGCGCTTTGGGCCATGCATTCCCCCTGAAAATAACCATCGGTGCTTGCAAGAAGTGCCGTGTGCTGGATCTTGCAGGATTTTTTTTTTTTCCCCTCCCTCCTCCAGCCCGCCCCCATCCTTCTCTTCTGCCAGGCGTGCCAGCGCTGTTCTTCATTTCTGGGAAACCATGGACAAGAAGCAAGGTAGATGTTGCAATTTCCAAAACACGTGGTGGGGGAGAGCGAAGGGCTGATTCTGGTGCTAAAAGGGGCCGTGTAACTTTTTTGGGTCAATCCATGTGGTTTTACTTCTTTCTCCTTGCTTGGGCGGGGGGTCAGTGTTTGCAGCCGGGGATCTATTTTTAAAGCGCTGGAAAGTTGCATGCTTTGTGTGGGGTTGAAACACTGGAATCTTAACTGTAACAACAACAAAAAAAAAAATTTAGCATGGCTAAAGGAAAATATTCGGAGGGTAAAGCTAGCTCCTGGCTCCGGGTTTGGTTGCATTCCTGGGACGCAGGGTTTTCCAGCAGCTCTTGCGTGGTCGTCCCCTGCTAAAAAGCCTGTTGCGTTGGAAAGGCGGCAGTCAGGAGCTCTGATTCAGCGCAGGCTGGCAGGTTGGTTTAGGGCTGCAAGGGGCTTTTTCTGAAGCGTGTTTTTTTTTCCCTCCTCCTCGCTCGCTTTTTTTGCAGAAGTGGCGAGCGGGGGGCAGCGATGACCCGCAGGAGCCCCTCTCTGCAGCGGGACCTCGGCGGGCCGATGAGTGATGGGTTTCGGCAGGTTGAGAGCCCTTTTTCCACTTCCACAGATAGCTTTTTCCACTCTCAACAGTGGAAAATAGCACAAAGTGTGCTGTGAGGAGCTGGCTCTCATGACCAAAGCAATCAAATTCCCCTCTCTGCTTTGCACCCTGCCTCTAATTTCTTTCTTTTTTTTTTTTTTTTCCTTGATGCATTTTTGTTCCAGCTCTTTCTTTGCAGCAGGGCTGGGATCCACCCTCCAGCCTTTTGCCCCATCCATGGCATTTGACTTTCCTCCTCGGATCGAGGAGAACCGGGATGCACCCAAAACATTTTCCCCAGCACTAACAAAGCAGCGCGGCTCTGCAAGCAGCTGTCCCGTGCCGCAGCCGTCCCCAGGACTTCACCTGGGGCTGGAACCCAGAGCCTTGGGGAGGCAGCGAAGAGGTTTAATTTCAAAGGTCGACTCAGGCAAATAGTTTTATTTACAGTTCTTTAGATTGTCCTGTTTGTTTCTCTCCGCCCATGTCAGCACAGTGGAAGGATAATCTTCCCTGGGAGAGGTGCAACTTAATAGGACTGAAGTCAGTGGCGAAGACGAGGATTCAGATGTTGAATTAAGCGGTTCCAGGAAATGTCTGTGTCAGTTCTGAGCTGGTGGAGGTTATAGCATGAGAAAAAAAAATTGTTAGGCTTTTTTTTTTTTTTTCTTTGGGAGGAAATGGTTCCTTTCTTAGCATAAAGGATGCAGTTACGTGCCTGCGGCATCACGTGGGTTACAATCTCGTCCGCACCAGGAACTTCTGTCAGCTAATTTTTCCCCTGCCCGGGTGCAAGGCGCTGTGCCGTGTGCCCCCACGGCCGGCAGCCCCTTCCGCTGCCCGGAGCATCGCACCGGCAGCACCCAGCCGTCCCGTGTGCTCGGGGCTGGTAGCAGAGCCCTGGGGCTTGCAGGGGTAACCGGGACATGTCGCCTTGTCCCGCTGCTGCCCTTTTGCCCACGTGGAGGGATCTCTAGAGGGGAGCTGTGTTGCTCTGTGCTTGCAGCCACCCCTCTTGCAAAAGCCCAGTGCCCTGGGAAAGTAGCGTGTTTCCAGGATTTGCAGGTGACATAAACCGTTCTTCACGTTATAGCAATTCCTCCTGCACCGACCTTACCGGGGTCCCAAATGTGGGAGAGACAGTGCCGAGGCCTCGCTGGCGAGAAGGAGCTGACAGCCGCTGCCTGCGGGGGCTAAAAGCAAATGCTGCCCTGGGATGTACTCGGGACAGAAGGGCTTGAATTGCAAGGTCTGGTCATGCCCATCCCACTGCCTTTTTGTTCCTCCCATTTGATTTTTCTTCTGCCCCCACCACGCCCCAGTCCTTCCTCCACCCTCATTTACCCTGAAACAGTGCGTGGGCTTTCCCTGGGGGGCTGCAGAGGCTCAGGAACGCGGTCACCCCCCGGAGGGTGATGCACCCAGCTCGGGGGCTTGCAGCAGGCAGCCCGGCAGCCTCCGGGTGCTTGGGGGGGCGATGGCTGGGCTGTGCGATAGCGGGGGGCTGTGCCGTGCTCCCACCGCCCATGTCGGGGCTCTGCCTGCACCGAGCAGCCTGTGCAGAGCTTCAGGGCAGGACTGCTGGTCTCTCTTTTTTCTTTTTTCTTTTTTTTTTTTCTTTTTTTTTTTTCCGGGCTGTGCTCAAGGGGAAGTGGTGCCTGCCCACTCAACCTCTGCCCAGCCAGACGCATGCTGCTGCTGCAAAGAGTGGGAGAAGCTTGCAGCAGTAAGCAAGAGTTCAGACCAGCCTGCAGGGTGCTGGAAAGCTTGTGGCAAATTTTGGGAGAGCCGTTAACAGGCGAATCCAATCTCCGCCTCGGCTCCCCCGGCTGCAGGGCAGCACCGCAGCTGATTTTATTCCTGCAGGCATGGGCTGAGCTGGGTTTTCCACCGGCGTAGGTGGCCCAGCCAGAGCCTGGGAGTGGTGGCAGAATACCTCCGGTTTAATCAGTGCTTTTTCAGGTTGGAGCTAGGAAACGCGATTTGGGGCTAGGCGTGACGAAGTGGGAAGGGGATTGTCACTGCCCCTGGCAATACGATGCTGGGAAGTGAAGGACAGTGGTTTGGGGGTACAGGGAAGCGGGCTGATGTGCAGGACCCCCGTTATAGCAGAGTTCACGAGGGATGACCGATGCACAGAGACATGAAATGACTCCTGTATGGTGCAGGGGGTTTGTAATGGGAATCTCCCCATCCCTTGCTGCCCCTCTAACCCACGCTTGCAAATCCTCCTGCCTGCGAGCTTGGGCTCCACCGAACAACGCGCCCCATTGATTCCTGACCCTGGGCTGGGTGCTCCCAGCTCCCTATGGCCTGGCTCTTGCAGCCAGGGCTAAGGAAGGGCTGACGCCGCAGCCTGCGGGACGCCTGGCTCGGGGAGCGTGTGGACCCTGCTCCTGCCGCGTGAGTCACCGTGCTGCGGCCGGCGCTGCCAGGGGAGCCGGCGGCACAGAAGGCGCTTTGTGCCGGCTGCGGGATTACTATGGCAATTGGGGAGAGGGAGGGCAAACGGATTAAGTAAAATACCAGCTGGGATGGGGGGCATTTCAGGGCTTGGTGTAGAGGTCTGGCTGGTAACTGCCTGAGGGGGGCTGCGTGCAAACCACTGTCTGTGTTTCAGAGCAGGTCACGGGGCAGAAATGCTCGGTGCAAGGCTCCCGGTCAGCAGCGAGCTAAATCCATCCCCCCGGATGGGATGGGATGTGTGCCCACGGTGAGCTCCCCAGCTTGCCTGGGTGCAGAAGGACTCTGGGGACCCATAATTCTTAGGTTCTGTGTTCGGCCCCCCATGCTGAGTAGCGAGAGGGTGGGTGCGGGAAGGGGAGGCATTTCTAAACCTGTGGATGGCATCTTTCCTTTGGCTCTGTTTTGCGTTTGCTGCCGTCGTTGCTCAACCAGGTATTTTGCAAAGCGTCATCAGTGGGCATGCTGGGCTGTTGGTGGTCCCCCTTCCAGTCCTGCTGGGTTGATGGGGAAGGGAAGCTTTGCAGGCTCACGAATTAGAAGCTGTGATTGCCGTGACACGGTCAGGTCTCCAGAGATGGTTTCCAGCCAAGTGGGATCGGTTTGGGGTGGAGTGGCTCGTGGGCTGGTTTCATTGAGCTGGAAGCTCACATCGCTCCCGTAGCTCATGGGAACTGTGCTGGTCCCAGACCTTATGGGCCAGCTCTGATGCAGGAAAGGTGGCAGATACGGACTGATCCGTGCTGATTCCCTCAGGGGAGGGATGCTGCTGGTCCTGCAGTCGGGACCTTTGCAGTATCTTGCAGACCAGCTTTCCCCTGCAGCCTCAGCAAGGTTTGCATTTAGGGAAGGACAGGATGGGAAAAGTGGGTTTCAGGCACCCGTCTTAGCTGAGGCATCTGGAGCTGGCGGGGGACAGGGTTGGGGACGGGGGCTGTCTGTGTTGGGAACATGCTGGATGTGCATCGTCCTTCTGTCTCGCTGCTGCTGTGGGAGCTCTTGCACAGTGCTGCATCTCCTGCTGAAATCCCAGCTCCTCGCCTCTCCCCTCCCTTCCCTGGCAGCCTTCGGAATGCTGGACTTTGTTCGCACGCCTCTTCCCGGGAGCCAGGCAGGTAGGAGCTGTTTTGAAGGGCTGTCCAAGGCCACGCCGAGCCGTCTGCTCCCAGCCCGGTGCCTGGAGCACACCTTGCTCTTTGTGCTTTTTAATGCATCTTCCAGGTCTGTGCAGCCAAAAGCACCTTTAGCTGCAAAGCGCAGCTGCCCCCTTGTCTCTCCTGGGGGGATCAGGACTGCGATGCTCTCAGCTGTATCGCTTCAGCCCCCATCCTACCCCTCATGGTCTGTTTATTTTCCCAGTGAGCTGGGGTAGGTGGGTGAGCTGTTTGCTGATGGAGGAACGGCCAGGGCTTTGGTGGGCAGCCTGGGGCCCGCGGCACCGCAGGGAGCTGATTCTCAGCCCTGTGCCGCTCTCCTCTGCTCATCGCTGCCCGCTGGCCCCCCATGCTGGTTATCTCTTGGCCCTGTAGTTTCATCTGCAAGTGTTTTGGCCTGCCCTGGACCTGCCTGAACCCCGTGTCCCTCAGCAGCGGTGGGTTATGTTATCTCCGTGCTGTTTGGAGTTGGGGAGGAGCGAGAGGAGAGCATCCTCTCGCCAGTCACTCCTGATGGGGGTCATGCCTTGCCTGGCACAGTCTCGGCCTCTGCAAGCCTGGGTTTGTGGCCGGTTCACTACTGGTTCTTATAGTCAGCTCCTGTCTGTTTTTGCCCTGGTTTCCCTTCGTTGTGTGTGGGGTGTCCCCTCTCCTGCTGGGACTAACTCCTTGGTTTTGCTGAGGTCTGATGGCTGTCGGCCTCCATGCCAGGTCCGACCCGTGCTGCAGGACAGGCCTGGCTCTTCCCGAGAAGGCCTGGCTGGGGGCCGGGGGGCTGTGGGGCAAGGAGGAGCAGGCAGGGAGTGTTTTTGGGTGCCCTGTGCATCACCAATGGCGTGGGGACCTCTTGTGGCTGGAGAAATGGGGATCAGGCCAGGCTTTGCTGGGCTGGGCTCCGGCAGCCCGTCTCTCCCTGGCCCGTGAGGGATGCGGGGTGGGTACCCGTGAGGGATGCGGGGTGGGTACCCGTGAGGGATGCGGGGTTGGTACCCAGAGGTCTGGAGCACGAAGGCTGAGCTGGTGTCTCCCTTCTCTCTTTCAGATTCCAAAGGATCCTTGGAGCCGCACAAACCGGGTAAGTGCCCAGCAGAAATCGCAGCTTTAACCCATCTCCTGAACATCAGCAATTAAAAATCCCCAAAGAGAGGGGACTGTTAAAGGCCATGAAGGGTAAAGAGCACTTTTGGGGTGCCTGAGGAGCACTGCAAGGCAATGCTTGGCTGTGAGACTTGGAAAATGGTCTCTCTCAGTGCACCCTTGGGTATTTCTGCAGGCAAGCACTCGACAGGGACATTGAGACCCACGTGTGCTTCTGGCTCTTGGCTGAGATTTTGGGCAAACGGTCGTGAGCACTGTGACCTTCTTGTCACCTTGCCGTAGCTGCACAGTGTGGGGGATCCAGGCCCTGCCTCCCCTGCCTGGTGCCTGCAGGCAAGAGGATGCTTGAAGGAAGAAATGTAAAAATGCCAGTTGCTCACATGCGCATCTTCTCTTCCAGTGAAAAGCAAGAAGAAACGGGAACTGAGGATAACATGTGTCGCCTTCAAACAGCCTGTTGCCAACACAACGTAAGTGTCTCTGCTGCTTAAAGGCAGACGGCGGTTCTCCGGAGCTGGATTCAGCGCCGTCTCAAGGGGAGTGGCCCGTGAAGACTTCACAAAATCAACATAGTTAATTTTTTTTCTCTTAAGCTCTGGCTTGCGGGTGATGAGAAGGAATTACACGCGTACGCACGTGTGTGTGCAGACGCATGCACGGCGTGTGCCTCTCTGGGAGGTGCCCGTTTCATTTGAAACGGCTGAAAGGCAAAGGCTAGGAGGCTGCTGGGAGACTCTCTTCGGTCTTTCTGCCATGGCTGTGCCGATGCCAAAGGGCAAGGACGTGGCAGAGAGAGCAAATCTGCATGAGGGAAGAAGAGGGGAAGGTTTTTAGTGCAGGGGAAGAGAAGAGGTGGTGGCAGGTGGGTCACGGCAGGAGCAGGGGGGTGAGGGTTGGGGGATCTCTGCATGGCAGGGCGTCCTTCCCTGACCTGCACGTCAGGGCTAGTTTGAGTTGTTTGCAGCTCCTGGCCTTGGTGCGAGGAGGACACAGACATCTTACGTTGTTGTGCTGTTTGGTGCTGGGGGCCGATGCCCAGCAGTATCTGAGGGCACTGGAATTTCTGCCCTGTTTGCTTTGTGCGGGTGATGCTTGTTATGCTGTGGGGGAGAGCCCAGGGTTGCAGCGCTTGGTTTGACAAAGAGCAGATGGCTAAAATTCCTCTTCCGTGGTGCTCTTCCAAAACACCTTGGGCTGCATCTCCACCGCTGAGCCTTGTTTGCTCCAGAAACCCTTTCTAGAGACCCTGCCAGCTCCAGGAGAGCAGTGAAATCCCCAAGGGGGAAATACCACTACCGAAAACCCCAGGTAGATAGGGCAGATCTGCTGGAGGGGGAGCCAGGGGAGCTCTCCCATTAATGCTGTGCAGCCTAGCATGCACACGCCGAGCCCTGCATGCAACAGCCACCTCCTTCCCCCACGGATGCATCTGTCTCTGCTCCTGTCGGTGTTTGAATTTCCCCCGGAGAAAGCATCACGCTGGAGTTTGCGGGGCGCTTGCATTCCCGGAGCGCTCATGCAAAAGCTGGTGCAAGCTATCGGCAACTCCTTCTCTCTGCGCTTTTCAAGCTGCAGTGCAAATATTTGTGCAGTGCAAGGCTTTTGCTGTGAGCCTGAAGTATTTCCTGGCAGCCAGAGGTTGCCGTATCGCTGTGATGGGAATTGGGATTGGGAATCTCCACTCTTAGAAGGTCCCAGGGGACGGGGAGAGCAGAGAAGGGAGGCATGAGGGACAAAACGCTCGTGCCTGCTCTAAAAGTACCATCCTGCCCGTAATGGGAAGTGGGCAGCGATGAGGAAAAAAGCCATAAAGGGAGACTTTCACCTGCGCGGTGTTGTGCAAAGCGTGACACCGAAGTGCTGCCTGCTCTGCCTGCCACACTGCCTGAAACAGGCCTGCGAGTGTACACAAATGACTCACGGGTGAGGAATTACCTGTTGTTCCCTCGGCGTGCGTTTCGGGCTACGTGGCTGTCCTGTTACAACACCTGCCTGTCAAAACATGACAGCTGAGCTGCTCTGCCACAGAAACGTCTCATCCCATCGGTCTCGGATCCTCGGGCTCCTGAGCAGGGATGGTTTTGTAGCCTGGTTGTTCGATGCATGTCTCACCTAGCTGACTCTCGGGGGTTCTCGCTGGCTGCGTGCAGCGAGTGCCTCGTGGGTGTGGGCTGGGGTGTTACGGGCGCGATTAAAGCATTCATGGGTGTTTGGAGGGGGCTGGTTTGAACCCACGACAACAAGGCCCAGTGGAAAGCAGTGGCTGAAAGTGCTCGAAGGAATGCAAAACCTGGCCCTGGCCAAGAGAGTTAACGAAGCTGGACTTTCTCCTGACACTCTCTCTTTTCTTGCAGGCCCCCGAGGAACTTGGACTCCAGAGCGTTCATTACCATCGGAGATAAAGTACGTGTCGATGTGGTTTATTTTTTGCTTGCTTCCCAATTTTGTTTGCCCCTTCTATGGGGAGTTTTGTGGATCATGGCTGACAACCTGTCAAGTCAGATCTTGAGATTTCGGAGCACCCCATGAGAAGGACAGTGCTGTCCTGGTGCAGCCTCATGGGATGCATCTTTGCAGGGCTGAGACATCCCACAGCAGGACCTTTCCCCTGCGGAACAATGGGGTGTCTGTGTGTATTTAGAGCAGTGACTGCTGGGGAGCTGAACGGGTCACCCTGCCTGCAAGATGGCTCGTCTCTGAGCCCGTGTGCTCGCTGGCTGGTCTCTCCTGCCTGCGGGCAGTCCCTGCAAGGCAGCTGGGTGTCAAAAGCTGGGAGTGCAGTTTTGTCCGTAGTGGGAGATCCCAGTGGTCCCTTGACAGCCCCACCGGCCACCTCGGTCTGAATGCATGCACCCATCTGCCCCAAATCAGCGTGGCCTCCCCGTGCTCTCTGGCTGCCCCAAACAAAATCCCCTTTGTCCTGCTGACCCACAGGGCTGCGTTACTGCCTGTGGCCCAGGAGAAGCTGGGCACAAAGCTTCTCTCCAGCTCTCCAAAGCCTTTCCTAATGACCTGATGAAAAACACTGCTAGAAATAGCCACTGTCTCTCTTTTATTTCATTCTCTTGTTACGGGCTCTCCTGGGGCTGCAGAAGGCTGTTTGCAAATGAGCTAAAAATACCATGCATTGGATCAGCCCTATATCTAGCTGCTTACCTTCCAGGCTGAGAGATGGCTCGGCTGAGGGGTTCTGGGCTCCCCGGCCTTGGTGCGAGGTTTTAGGGTTAGGGGACAGATAGGAGAGAGGAGAGGAAGCTTTGGCTGGGTCCAGGTCACAACCCTGCTGCCTGTGTCGTTTTCTGGCCATTGTGTTGTGTATTAATAGCTTGGGGAGAGATGCTCTTTGTAACAGCCTGGGCATGGCGTGTGCAACGGGAGAGTGTTGTAGCTTGGGGAAGGCTCTCTAGACTCGCTGCTTCTCCGCTCTGCGTGCAGCGGTGTTTGCAGGAGGTGTCTGGTCCAGGTATTTTTGGAGCGATGCAATGCGGGATGGAGGAAAAGGGCTTGGGCAGAAGGCCAGCTTTGGGCCGTGAGGGTGGATGATGGCCTCGGGTCCATGGGATCCGTGCAGGTGATGCCCTGAGTCCCCCCTACCCACTCAAACCCCCTCAGGGCACGGGGTGAGCGATGCCGGGGAGGGGAGCGCCGGCTCTGTCTGTGCATCGCCTCTGTTGCTGGGCAGGGCGATGCTGGTTCCTGGAGTATGCTGGGAACCGCCAGCTTCTGGGGAAGCCTTAGGGTAAATGCCAGGAAAAAAAAAAAAAAGAACAATAACCTGGAACAACTGCAGAACACGTGTCCTGAAAAGCACCACCAGATCCTTCCTGGAGGCCCCTGCAGGAGCTGCGAGCCTGCACTGCTGCTCTGCCAGCTGCCCGGGGCGGCAGGGTGGGGGGTTGGACGCGTCCCCATTAGCCCCGCTCTCCTCATTTCTGGATCCACCGTCCTGCCCAGGAAAGGGCCGGCACCTTCCTGTGCTGGGCCGTGCATAGCTCAGTGCTGAGCTCAAGCACAGACCTCTCTTGCTCCCTGCCTCGGCCGCCTGCCAGGCACATCTGGCTCAAATAAATGGACCCCGGGCTGGTGGGAAGGTCCAGCAGACCTGGTCGCTGCTGGCTGTGCCGTGGCCAGCGCCGAGGGGAGCTTGCTGGCCAGAAGCCCCGCAGCCACATCTCCCAGTTTGGCTCCTTAATGCCAAAGGCTGTTTCCTCTCCGCTCCGGGCGTAGCTCGCAGACACGGTATCTGGCGCTGCGCCGTGGATGTTTCCCACCCTTGCTGCCTTTGTGGCTACTGGGGCAATTTGGCATCCTGGTATTATATTTTTGTTCCCTGAGACCGGAGGAAAACTGGAGGCTGGATAAAGCCTGGCTAAAAGAAGGCCTGTGACTTATTAGGAGCGATGAACGCAGCGTCTAAAAATAGCCCGTGTCTCACTCAAACAGTTTGTGCCCTGCCCAGCAGAGCAGGCAATGACAGGGTAACACGTCTTTAGGGAAACTTGTTTGTGGGTTGCACAGGAGCTCGCTGGCTCCCTGCTGCGTGGGGCACCCGCTTGTCTGAGCGCTGGCAATGGGTTTTTTTTTCCAGCTTGAAGCGAGACTTACGTAGTTGCACTCACCTGAGCTGCTTCGTTGGTGCTAACTCCTGTTTTACCTTGCTGGCTGCTTTCTGACGGTGGGAGAAAGTCCCGAAAGCGGGTAAAACCCATTGGAACTCCCTGATAATTAGGAGTTGGGTTGCTGCGTGCACCATCCCGTCTAAGAGAGGCTTTGCACAGGCGGAGGTGTTACTAGACGCGTAGGTGTGTTTGTGACCGATGATCTCGTGGGATGTGGAGCGAGGTGGGGGATCCCCGGCTGCGCACGGGGATTTGGAGCTGTGGCAGAGGCTCCTGACTGCTGCCTGTGTTGGCACGGGAGCTGTTAAAATCCTGCAAGTAGTTCAGCAACCGCAGAAATACCCTTGGGTGGGTAATCCCGAGCGGACAGGGAGGCACCAACCTTTGGTGCCCTTTCCAGTGGCAGCGTGCCCTGGCGTAAAGGATGAAAGTCCTGATCTTTAGCTGCAGAGAGGGAATTAAATGAGCCCTGGTGAGTATGGGGTCAGAGAGTTTGGGCTGTGGTTCAACAGAGCAAAAAATATACCCATCTTCTCTGAGCATGGTGCCTCTGGTACCTGTAGGTCCTGTAGGTACCATCGTTTGGAAGTGCTCTGCATGAACGAGCTACAAGCGTTGGACGTCGGCTGATGTCCTTAGTGATGAGCGTGCCCGTGTCTGATTTTTTTTGTCTCTCTTCTTTAAGAACTTCGAGGTGGAAGCTGATGACCTGGTGACAATTTCAGAGCTGGGCCGTGGGGCCTACGGCGTGGTGGAGAAAGTCCGGCACGCGCAGAGCGGCACCATCATGGCTGTGAAGGTGAGGACGGCTGCTTGCTGAGGGAGGTGGAGGTCGGGACGTGCAGCTCCAGGGGAGCAGAGAGACTCTGCTGAGCTCCACCAGTCGCAGAAAAATGGGGACGGGCTTGTCTCAGTTTGGCAGCCTCTGGTATCCTTGGTTGTTGAAGGGTCTGTGCTGATACCAGCTGGACCCTGTGGGGTTGATCAGCAGGCTCTGAAAGCCAGGCTTGGTGCCTGCAGTGAGGTCGTGCAAGGTTTGGATGGCAGAGCGCCTGTCCAGGCTGCTGGCCTGATCCTGTACCTGCTGAAGAGCTTGCCAAGGGTTTGTCATTCATTAAGGTGCTGCCTAGAAGAGGGAATCTGGGTATCTCCCAGGGTGCTGCTGGCTGCAAAATAAGCCCAAAACGCTTGCTGTGGCCTCAGAATCGCAGGTCCTCTGAGTCAGTCCGAGGGATAATGGTGTTATCCCACCCACATCAAACCCCTCTTCTTTCATATTTGTCTCAGAGGATTCGAGCGACTGTGAACACTCAGGAGCAGAAGAGGTTATTGATGGACTTGGACATCTCCATGAGGACAGTTGACTGCTTCTACACCGTCACCTTCTACGGAGCCCTCTTCCGTGAGGTACTGGGCCGGTGGATGGCTGGTGGGCTGTGCGGCACCTGGGGCCCCTGCGATTGTCCCAAACCACCTCTGCTTTCTTCAGCCCAGCTGGGCTGTTTGAGACACTGCCATGACTTAAAGTCAAAGGCTTGCCGCCATCAGGCAGCGTTGAGCAGGTCCCGTTCCTCACTTCATGGCAAGTGCCCAAGCACGTTGTCTATGGCCTGGACCGGCTTTGGGGTAGACCCTCAAAGGGAGCAATCGCAGGTAGTTTTGGTGGTACCTGGGCATCTGTGTCCATCGCTATCCAGTGCAGAGCCCATGTGCTGGTCATGCAGCCAACAGCGGCTGCATGGCAGGGGCCTTGGCTTGCCCTGTGTGGAAAGGACGGTGTCTGTTTGTCCATCCGTCCCTACCTCTCCCTTCAGCTCCCAGGGATTTCCAGGGAATTCCCTCTCAACTGCTTTCTCTCTGTCCACAGGGCGATGTGTGGATCTGCATGGAGCTCATGGACACCTCCCTAGATAAATTCTACAAGAAAGTACTGGAGAAGAAGAAAACAATCCCTGAAGATATTTTGGGGAAAATGGCCGTGTCTGTGAGTGCCTCTTCGGTTCTTACGTGGTTTTGTGTGTCCCCTGAGCCCGTTGGAGGTCTCAGTTCAAGCCCACGGCGTGTGGAAACGGGTGGTGTGTTTGCAGTGGAAGGCTGGTGCTGTGTTTGATTAACAGATATTCTTTTGCCGTGTTTGTTCCCAGATTGTACGAGCTCTGGAGCATCTGCACAGTAAACTGTCCGTAATCCACAGAGGTAGGTGCTGGGTGGGGTTAGTGTGATGTGGCTGGAGATCTAGCCTTGAAATAAGTTATGTGAGGACTCCTTCCCAGGAGATGCGTGGTGTGTGTGCCTATGGGATGCCTACAGTGGGGTCTAATGGTACTTGGGACCATCGTGGCCAGATCTAGGTGCCCCAGGCCTGTTCCTGAGACGTATCCTTCATGCATCTGCTTGCATGATGATGTTCTCATCCTCCTTTCCAGGTGAAGGGTTGAATAGAATAACTGAATTCCTCACTACCTGTATTTTTATGGGCATCTCTAGCTCTCTTTGAGAACAGAGATGCATCGAAGGCAGCTCTTGGGGACAAAATCCCCTAGCCTTCCTGGCTGGGTAGTTCTAGCAAGGTGAGGGCTGAAGGAGACCTTGCAAATCACGGATGGGAATTGTAATACTCGGGTCCTGTTCTTCATCCTGGTATTGTTCCGTGTGTAGTTGTGGACAGACCATGATGGGCATGAGACAAGCTGTCCTGAGAACTTGGTAGAGTTGAGCTTTTAAGGCTGTGTTGGGCACGTAAATCTCTCCTGAGGAGCTGGGCATTAACTCCTCGATGTTTTGTTTCAACCTTTTGACCTGCCTCGTTAGAGAGGAGGCCTGTTCTGCCTAGAGGTGCAAGTTTTACTTGTGAGCAACTTTTATTTCAGTAAAAGACCGGTGAGGTTTTGCTGCCTTCCCTCATGTTAGGGCCTGCCTGCTCCCCTCCCAGGTCGGCAGGGAGTTTTCCGTCTTGTCTCAGGCTCTGTGAGACCTCTGCAAAGGCCCAAACTGCCCTCTCGTGTTCTCTCTCTTAGACGTGAAACCTTCCAATGTGCTGATCAACAAGGAGGGACACGTGAAAATGTGCGATTTTGGGATCAGCGGCTACTTGGTGGACTCGGTTGCGAAGACCATGGATGCCGGCTGCAAACCGTACATGGCTGTAAGTGTGCTCGTGTGGGGCCGGAGCCGGCAGCCTTCAGCTGCCTTCAGCCTTTACTCGAAGAGGCTGCTGCTTAGAAATCAGTCTTGGTTCACCTCTGTCCTGAGATAGAACCACTCCAGAGTGCTCTGAGCTTGCTGACTCAGCAGAGTCCTCCAAGGATGGGATTACCCTCCCTGTAAGCCCTGCTGTGTGTGCTAATCCCACAGCAGACTCTTCCTCTGCCACCTTCCGTTTGCAGAAGGGTAAAAGACTGGCTGGTGCTGGTTGTGGTGGTTGGAAGGGCTGTTCCTTGTTGGCTAGAAAATGCTGAGGCTTTTCTTGGCAGGATCATTTAATTTCATCCTCTCAAGTCAGTATGAATTTCCCTTTGCCATCTGTGGCATCTGTGCGGGTAGCTTGTGTTCCTGGGGTAGGGATCGTGCTGCAGGGATAGTACAAGTCTCACTCAGGAGCTGGAGGGGAGAGTTTGTGGGTTGTGTGGAGCGATCAGTGCTAGATTTAACCTCAGAGCCTGCCTCCATGGGGACATGAGCCAGGGGAATCCACCCAACCTGAGTTTTGAGCCAGAGATTTGCTCTGTGGGGTTTGCACTGAGGAAACGAGATAGAGTTGTAATGTCTTCCATTTTGCTGTTACAGCCAGAAAGAATAAACCCTGAGCTGAACCAGAAGGGCTACAACGTGAAGTCGGACGTCTGGAGTCTGGGGATCACAATGGTAACACCGAGGGCTTGGAGGGGCACCCCGCAGCCTTGGGGTTGGGATGGGGTCTGTACTGGTGGGGCTCTAACCCTGCCGTGAGCGGGGGTATCTGGTGGCTTCACCCCTGGGTGGATGCCCACCGGACGGGGCTAAATTCTGAGCGTGATAGCTCAGGGCATGAGATGAATTACCCAGGGCACAGGGTGGTGCTGCTGCCCTGTGCACACAGGGGTACCTCACCCCAGGGCGTGCAGCCAGCATTGCTGCCGCCGCTGCGGCTCCTGCCGAGTCGGCTGGCAGGCTTGCCGGGAGAGAATCCATCTTCTGCCCCTTCTCTTTCCTCCTCTCCCTTCTTGCATGTTCCTGCTGGATCCTGGGGGATACATAAAGACCTGTTGTCCCCACGTGGTTCCCCTGTACCCCTCCGCTTGGTTTCACAGAGCTACTTGTGTACAACGCCGGCTCCAAATAGCTCCAGTTAGCTCTGAACTATGTTGGTGCGGATGGCAGACTCCCAGGGGACAATATCTGGATGACAGTGGGCTTAGTTGGGCATCCAAGAGTCTGGCTTTTAATCGCTCTGCGGTTCCCCATGTGCTGGCTGGAGAGGTAGTCAGCGGAGCAGGGTTTGCTGCAGCTGGGTCACAGCCTTCCTGCATGCACCCCCCTCCCGGGCTAGCAAAGCCTTGCAGGAGGATCGGGGTGAATTAGCCTGCCCTGCTGCAGCGAGGGGGCTGCGCGTGGTTTGCAGCAAGTCCTGCCTGCAGGGTAGCTCGAAGCAGCCAACAGGAAGGGGAAATACTTTCAGTTCCAAAATCGCAGCTGCTCAGGATGGTTTATCTACCTCCTGCAAGAAACGGATCTTGCAGAAAGCAGCTGAAATCCTCTGGCGCCGGAGGACAAAGGAAATCCCAGCTGTTGGCTCGAAGGGGATGCCGGCTGGGAAAGTGTCTCTCGCTTTCCAGGAGACTTTCTCTCTGTGGGTAGATTATTTTCAGGATTTTTTTTTTTTTGCACCCTGTTAGCTGTGACTTGTTTTAGGCGCTGCGTCCCTGCGTTTGTGTGCGCTGCACAGATCCCTTGGCAAATATTCCCTCTTTCCCAGCTAGTTTTGTCCGCAGTGCCAAACCCAAGCCCCTCTCCTTGGTGTCCCCATGCCAGAGCAGAGCTGGGCTGGCTGGAAATGTAATCAGCTCCGGCTTTCCTCCCGAGATGCAGGAAGCTGTGGGATGGGAGATTGTGTGAATGACGAGATCTCTCAACCCTTCCAAAGCTGGGTGGGAGAGGGGACCTTGCTGAAAGCCTGCCAGCCTGCAGCTGAACGGAGCCCCGACCTGTCTGACCCCCTCTAATGTCTTCCTCCTGGGGTAGCTTCCTGTTTTTTTTTTTTTTATTTCTGAAGGTGTTTAATTTCAGACCAGCTGGTTTTAGAGTCATTGAGTTGCAGGGCTAATCCAGGTGTTTCCACGCTGGTGGCTTCATTCAGTTTTCCAGCAGCAGGAGCTGAGCTCCCCAGGTCTGAGCCAGAGGCAGGCAGGGGTCCCTAGCTCTGCCCCGCGTCCTTTTAGGCTCCTCATTCCTCCCATCCCATCCCACCCCACCCCACCCCACCCGGCAGGTCTGGAGGTTCTGCTGCCTGTCTCGAGAGGGGACCCAACTGTCCAAGAGCTGTGACCGGCTTTTTCCTGCTTGAATGGGTGACAGAGCAGAGGTGACTTGTAGGAAGGACCCGGTGATGGAGGTGGTTTGGCAAAGATCTTCCTAAGTGGTGTTCTAGAACTTAGTTTTTCTTGGGTTTGTGGATTTTTTTTTGTGTCTAGCTCATACAGTACCAGCCTGAAGCCCAGAGGCTGGCTTATGGAGAGCAAAGCACTTTGGAAGCTGGTGCAGAAAAGGCCTGCTGTTATTATTATCTCTTCAAATAATCCCATTTTACATATCTTTGGTGGCTTCCTGTAAATGCATTAATGTGCTGAGCCAGCCTCAAAAGGAAGTATTTTTGGCCTCTGGGTCTTTATATTTAAAAAAAAAAAAAAAAGAAAAAAGCGGTATGACCCAAACTGAAAATGGTTTGTAAGGAAAAGAGGTTTTTCATTTTGAATGTGAGCTGGCTGCAGAGGCTAAGGTAGGTAGGCTGCGTGGGGTTGTGCTCGTCCTGGTGTCTCATGTCAGCCTGTCTCCATCCTCAGATCGAACTGGCCATCCTTCGCTTCCCGTACGAGTCCTGGGGGACCCCCTTCCAACAGCTCAAGCAAGTGGTGGAGGAGCCTTCGCCCCAGCTGCCTGCCGATCGCTTCTCCAAGGAGTTTGTGGACTTCACAGCGCAGTGGTGAGTCTCTGGCAGGGACTGGTGGCTTCTCCCAGCCTGGCTGAAGAGCAGCCCTGATCCGTGGGGGTTGGAGCAAAGCGTGGGGCTGGGTTTGTTGTCCTTTCGGAGCCCGTTTCTCCCCACCTCGCCGTACCAAGGCTGGTGCTCAGCCAAGCAGGAAGCACTGCCCAAACTGGTATTGCTCTCGGCCTGACTCACCCAGGCTGGTTGGAAGGCGCAGAGGTTTCTCTTCCCCTTTTGCCATCGTTGCCGCTGAAATTTTGGTGGTTTCTGGCAAAGCAGCAATGAAACGAGAACGAACCCCTGGCAGCGTCTGGGTGCCTCTGGGTGAAAGCTGATTTGTGGTTTTGTGGGTACTGTGTACAGTAGCTGCTCCCCTCGGGGTGTCCCTCTGCTCCCTGTGTGCTGCTTGGAGCTGCCGGGCAGGGGTGAGCCCACCCAGGCAAGGCTCGAACGAGCCTTGAGATGATCTGCCCACCCTCTAGATGGTGGGAAACCATCTCCTCTCCTCCCCGTTTGTTCCGCTCTGCGCAGACAAGCGAGGCTGTGCGGGGCAGACTGCAGCGAGCTGCTTGGCTTGTGCTTTTTGTGGCAAAACACCATGAGTTGGTCTTTCCCAGTTACCTGCTTTTCTGGTGGTTCAAACCTGCTTGGCCAAGGAGGGAGAGGAATGGGTGCTGCCCATGAGAAGGATGTCATATTGGTTGGGAAGGGGAGATCCCTTGTGATAGACCACATACAGCAAAAAAAAAAGAAGATCCTACAGCCTTTCTCTCCCATTTTTTGTCTTCCAGCTTAAGGAAGAACCCCGCTGAGCGAATGAACTATTTAGAACTTATGGTAAGTGTGAAGCCATTTCTGCTGGTCTTTATCGCAACGCGTTTCAAAAGTCAAATGAGTGGTCCAGCAGGTCCTAGGAAAATGGGACAACAGGACGTGTGGGTGATTTTTCAGGCACGGAGCAGGATGGGTGTAGTGCGTCTAAGGTGGAAGGGTGTGTTGACGGGTGTTAAGGTCAGGGTTTCTAGGTGTTTTCTCCCTCTGTCCTATCTGCTCTTGGCGAGTTTAGACCTCAAATGATGGTAGTACAGCTGCCGAGGTGGGCTGTCCTGCTGGGGCTGAACCTAGAAACGCCAAACCTGAAAGCGTTAGTTAATCTTTAAGCTAAAGGATGGCATCTGTGGGAGCCTGGGGAGGAGGCTGGTGTCCACCTCTCCCCCAGCACCTTGCCAGCTGCGTGACATCCCCCAGCGACTGCTCGTGGGCTTGTCTGTCCTTGGGTGTCAGCTGATGTCGTCTTTGGTCTTGTTGGCAGGAACACCCTTTCTTTACCTTGCACGACACCAAAGAGACTGACATGGCCTCCTTCGTGACAGAGATCCTTGGGGAGGACTCCTAACTCAAGCCTCACGGCTTCGTGCAGTCCCCTCCGTCCTGGCTTCCCCGCAGAAGAGCGAATGAGGACTCGAGTTAATGGTGGTTTGCACAAATCGCACTTCCCCAACCCGTGGGCATCTCTGGCCCCACCCAGCCTCGCAATTTCTTTTCTCTTTGCCCTGTAAACGAAATTCCCCAGGATGAGCCTTTGGAAGCCAACACCTTTCCAACTAAGCCATGGAGACCGAAGGCTTGGGACTTCCCTGCTGATGCCAGCATATCCCTCCCGGGGAGAGGACTGTGCCCGTGGTGCCCGAGCAGGGCCAGGGCAGAGGGTGCCAGAGAGCATCTCCCTTCCCCAGGTGCACAGCGCAGGTTTGTGTGTGTTTGCTGCCTGGGGAAGGCAGAGAGAAAAAAATGCTGCTGTGCTTGCCCCACTCTTCTCCTCTGCCTGCCCAAAGCCCCTTCCCTGGACTCTGGTCTCGCTCGCCTTCCCTTTGTGCCTGGCTCCCTGCCCCCAGGAGCCTACACAGCTTTTTAGGGAGCTGTGGGTCTCCCTGGGCACGCTGCTGTTCACACCAGAGGCTGTTTTAATGCCTGGCTCGACATCTTAATGACCCTTCAAGGCAGCACCAGACCGGGCGTCTTCCTCCCTCAATCGATACGCCACTCCCTTGGGGGGAAAAAAAGACATTTTTCGATGAGCCCATCTTGACGCAAGCTGCGACCCACGCTCTCCCCGCGCCTGCCCACGGGACTCGATCCGGCAGACGGTGCTCCCTTCCCCGCGCAGGCACAAGGCGATGGAGAGAGAAGCAGGTCCCCTGGGCTGGGAGGACGCATCCCCGCCTCGGGGCATCTGACGCCTTTCGCAGCCCCTGCCTCCGCCTTCCCGGGCTCCTGGAGAAGACGTTGCTCCATCTCCCTTCCAACCTGGAGCTCACGTAAGACCTCGCACTGTGACACCTCTGCTCGTTTCGGAGGCCGTACTTGCACCCCTCGTGTCCCAAACCGCCTTCGAACCCTCCAGCTGCCCGCCGAGGTGTCAGCCGAGATCGAAACCCCGGTGACTCGCACGGGGGCTGCCGACAGTTGTACATTTTATGTCTATGTATAATGGACTTTGTAACATGTTTCCTAGTTTTAATCTAACTTAGTATAAATTAAAGCCCTTCTGTGTGGGAGGAAGGAGGAGCAGTTCCTTCTCCGCTAACAAATCCACTGTGAAAACTTGATGTGTTTCCCCACTCTCCCAGCCTGAGCACTCTGCAAGGAGCTACGGGAATCTTCTACTGTATATGAGCACGGGATAAACGCACCGGCTGTGGATTTTGTTGGGGTTTTTTTAATAGATTGAGTTTTCGGAGCGATTTTTTTTTTTCTTTTCTAATATATATTTTTGTGTGTGTGTGTATGTGTGTGCACAATATATATATTATATATTTTTAAATCGATGAATGTGTGAATGTCTATGTGGCCAGCAGATTTGGTGAAATGGCTAGCAGTTTTCTGGCTAAATTTGGGGTGGTGGGGAAGGGGTCACTAGAAGACACCCTGACCTAAGACTTTTTTTTATTTTTAGAAGGAGAAATGCATTTATTTTTTAACTGAATCTCTTAAAACCGTTTCTCCTGAAATTCATGCCCTGGAGGTCTGGATTTCAGGGTGCATTTTCAGCGTTCAGGGTGCCCCACCCGATGAAGATTGATGTCCCCTTAAATTCATTGCTCCCCCCTCCCGCAGCCCGGGGTTTGAAGCGGGGCTGGGGACCCTCTGCCTGGGAGCAGGGCTGCTCCAGGGCTGCTCGACACCATCTATTGCTGTGAGCTGCTCCTGGGCGAAGCTGCGTGGGGCATCGTGCGGCAGCGCTTTTCCCCCCATCGCTGCTCCGGTCCCCTTCCCCGAGTCCACAAACCCCAAGAGAACCGGCCCAGGCGGAGCTGGACACAAACCCTTTTGTTCGACCCGGACCCCCCACCCCACCTCTTCATGTAAATAAGAAAGTGATTGATGGTCTCTGCGTCTCCCTCCTCGGTCCTGCTCTGCAAACCACCCGATGCTCTCCGGGAGCACCTGCACCCTTACCTGCTTGGTTTGACAGCTTTGCAGCTGAGATGTACAACTGTGTTTTTTTTTTTTTTTTTTTTTCCCCCTCATAGTTGGTTACTTTGGATTGTTTTGATGTTGAGCTTTTGTTTTTCCCTTCTCTCCTTGTTTTGACCCCTTTCCCATTCCTTTCTCTCACCCTTTTTTGGTGCTTTGGGGAATAGTGATTTTTTTTTTTTTCCCCCCAAGTGTGTTTTTTTTTTTTTTTTTCCCCCTGCCCTGCATTTCTTCTCCTGGAGAAAGTCCCGATTCCTGTATTTTGTATCTGCACTTGGGACCCTGTGGATGAAGCAAGGCTTTGTTTAGAGGCAAACACAACACCTCCGTGTGCCATCGGCTCTGCTTCATTCGACACAGGTCCTGCCTGTCCCTCTTCACGTCCCACGCTGTCCTGTCCTGCCGTGTCCCCTCTGCCACGGCGGGGGGGAATGGCAGCCCTGGGGGGAACCAGCTTGGCTTTAAGATGGACGAGGATTTTGACGAGCCTTGTATTTTTGAGAACGGTCTGTACCTGTTAAACCCAGTCATTATCTTCAATAAAATTCACCCCCAAACGCACTTTTTGCCGCCTCTTTTGTTGCTGTTCGAGCATCAGTG
>VYZW01057563.1:577-12528 GCA_013401315.1 Balaeniceps rex | reverse complement strand
GAAACAATCAATTTTCAAGTTAAATGGCTTGAATTATTACACTAATTTTGCCATATTTTTTCTGAGGAAAGGGTAATCAAGATTGTTTCTAGTATCATAATGAAATCTTCAGAGAATCTCAGCTTGTAAAAACCCAGGCAAGACTTGGAAATGTTTTCTACCTGAAACTTTTCCATTGAATGGCTGAATCAGTAAGCCCCATAATTGAAATAACTTCTTGCCCTCTAGAGAGAGGGTGATTCCTACAGGTCAAAACAGGGGTTACTGGTAGGTCAGCTGACATAGCCATTACTGCAGCTATCTGCACAGTGTTTAGGCTTTAAGTAAACCAGAGATGTTATAATGTGGAACTGCTGGTCCTTGGTAGAGTTTCCTAAGGTCATTAAGAAAAAGACAGCTTATTAAGCCTGAAATCATTGAAGAAAAACACTTGACCCTGTCTCAAACCAGAAGTTGTATCAGTTTAAGTAAAACTGATTTTGATACTTTTCTAGTTATAGTATAACAAACCTGTTTAGAAACAAGTACCCCTCAGAAACAGCATTTAACTGCTTTCTTGACCCAGTCACTGTTATTTCATATATCTATCACATTTCGCTTGATATTTCCATTAGCATACTATATTCGAGTCAGTGATACTTTCTGTGTATGAAATTAATTCATTAAAAGCATGAATATTTACATTATGATGAGAATAAATGGTCACTAAAATCAAAGTGTGATTGGTTGAATAGAACTTCTATGTATGTTGTATAGTCTAGTGTGAATGTTCTTGGAAACCAAAGCTAACGCTTTCTTTCCATGTGTTTTAAAAACCAAATGAAAATGTGTTCATTCAATGAATATTTTTGGCCTGCCCTCCTTCAGTAAAATTCTTTGCATATAGTGATATAAAGGGAATTGAAAATTGGAGAAAATTGTGGATTTTTTGGTTTTGTTTTCAGGTTTAGCTGAGAACAACAGGCAATAAAATTATTTATTATATGCAACAGCTACAGTTGTGAATTCTGAACTGTTGTAAGTTCTCAGAATTTAATATACTTTTTTAATGTGAAAAGTGGTCACATCTTAACTTCAGATGAGATACACTAGCTGCTTTCTGAATTTAATGAAAGAAAACACAAGTATACTACCAGACAGGAGCCGCAGTATACTCTAAACAGTGCCTGACCTGGACATTTGGGGAATCATAGCTCCAGGATGAATGGCAGCATACCCCAGCATGTAAGTAAAGATTCAGCCTGGAAGAAGAACATGGATCTGTATGCTTATTCTGAAGTTTAGCTTACTTCAGTGCTTAATACTATCCCGACCCAAACAGATCTATGCTCTAGTTATCATGCGTTTTGGCTAACAAAGACTCTTTGCTGTTTTCCAAAGCTGGCTTTTCTATTTTGATGAGTTATCAGAACTCTATTTTATACAGCAACTATTAGCTCCAGTTGGCTTGTTTATTATATATCACAGCAACTGCTGTCAAGTAAATACAAAATAACAACCGTCAAGAATCATTAATACTATCAGGGCCCTTGAAACACCTCCTTTGGTTCCCAACTCTTTTAAGGTTAAGCTGCAGAGCTGCCTGTATCTTGTTTAGGGAACCTGTTGTTCCTTGATGGGGAATGGCTTTCTGACTATTAGCCTATTAGCTGCCCTCTCTTTCCTTAATCAGATAAACTGGTCTGAAACACAGCCCTTTTCTTTTCACAGATGGCTCTACTTTCTACTCTCAAGAGTTTCTGCACAGCACAGGGCCATTTTTCATGTTGAAAGAATAGAAACTTTGGCTGACTTGTTTTCCTTTACAACCATTCACAGAACAGACCCAAGGGGAAAGGAGGTAAACTATCTACAAAATTAAAGTCAGAATCACACACACAAAAAAATCCTAATTCCCTCCCCTCTTCCCATTTCTTATCCTGCCAATTACATGCTTGGAATTGAAGTAAACCTTCCTCACTGTGAAGAACTAACATCTCTGCTGAAGGAGGTAAAAACAAATCCCTTAGTCACAAGGTTGATAAAAATGTGATTCTCGGGGAAACTACAGAGATGAATTATTCTCAGTAATGCCACTCTTATGAATCAGATTATGATACATTTTCTGTTCTAGGGAAATACCTCACTTCTGGCTGTATGAGTTAAATAATAGTATTACAGTTAGGAATTGTGATTGTGATTCTCCTTCATTAACACTACCATGACTTCACTGATATACACACATCACATTTCATTTCTATTTAATGAGGTCACTTTTCCAGTAGATTGTCTCTTGTAGTCAAATCAATATTTTCTATGAACACAGAAAGAATGTAAAGGAGACAAACTGAGGAGTACATATATTAGGCAGTAAAAATTAAGAACTCTGATTTTAAAGGGTTTCTCAAAAGATGTAATAATGCCTAGACCAAAGTAACTTTGTCAAGCTTCTTGGATTTCACCCTGCTTAAAAAAAAAAAAGGAAAACAAACCAGACTTATCCAAACCATAAAACTTTCTGTACCATATGTTTATACAGAGTAATTCACAAGCTCTAACTGGACTTTCCCAGAACAGTATCTGGTTTTGTGCTACAATGTTACAACTACAACACAACTATACTATTACAACGGAAATGTCATAAAATTACTCCATTATAATTTTGTAAGTCAATTTATCTTTCTCATGGATTAAATTATGATTATTCTTTGGCATGATCAGTCAAAATATGTGTGGGAGGGTGAATATATACGCTTCCACAGCACTCTCCAGAGCCACACAGGGAACTCCATAGGAAAGCTCTGGTTAGTCTCTGTTACATGAATCTGAATGTTACCTAAAGAGAATTTTACCAAGGATATTTCATTAATTCAGTTATGATCCAGCTTTGTTCCCTCTGTATCAGTGATTATATTAGGATTATTAGTCCTTTGTTATGTTCATGAACAAATATAAAAATTACACATGACATTTCCTGGGATAAAAGGATTATTCTCACTGTACAAACAGTGAATGTTGGTTTGATTTGAAAAAGGATTCAAACTCAACAGGGAAACTGAGAAATCTGAATGCTGGTATGTGGGCAAGAAGTCACCTCACCTTTTAGCATAAAACATCACAGAAACATTCTCTCAAGGTCTGGTACATAGTATGCATGGGCTAGGAGTAATGTGTTTCTGAGGATCTTTCAATGGAAGTCCAATATATTGGGGGACTTTTAAAAATTGTTCTTATTAATTTCACTGACCAATACAAAAAAAAATCCAAAACAAACCCCTGTTCTTAATGGTTGCCATCACTAATAACTGACAAAAAAATTAAGCCATTATTAACCTTTAGAAAGGTACATGTCATATTGCTTGAGTTTTTGTTATTACAGTTTTTAAACTGTTGTTTCTGCGCTACAGGGAACCATGAAATTAATTAAGAAAGTAAGTTTACATCTGTCAGAGGGCTTATATTTTCCCATCTAGGGTTTCAGTGGAAAATATAGAGGGTTACCCCTCTGTGCCCCCCCCCACCCAAGAGGAAACAATGCATGTTAAAAAGTGTATGTTAGTATTATTAGGTCTGATTTAGTGAAGTGCTCTGTGTATATGTATTAAATTACTGGAACAGAAGAGTGTGCAGGGGTCTCATTTGGGTCTTAAACACCCAGTCACATTGAATTAGAGGACACCTGACAAATATATGTTCCTTAACCTATATGATTGACTTCCTCTCTCTGTAAAACTAGGTTATTCTGTTCCTCAGGTTCCTAAGGTACTCTGTAATGAAGACGTGAAAAATCAGGAAGAATTTTGAGGTTCTTGGATAGGATATGCTGCACATTTGCAAACCAGTATTAAATTATTAAGAAAGCCACTATAGTATTACTTTTAAGAATTAAGAACCAGTAATATATTCACAAGAGTAGTATAAATTCTATGAATGTACTTTGATGGGGTTGCTTTGATAGATCATTTTTCTGAAGTTAAAAAAGACACCACACAAACAGGCTTTGGTCAAATTTGTCTCTAGCATAATTGGCCTGAAATTAGTAGTTTGCTTATAGATGTAGGGCCAGATTCCATGTTGATACAAACCCAGTACAAATCTTTTGAAGTCACTGGAACTGTTTGGATGCAAGTTAGCACGGAGCTTGAACTCTGTGTAGTTTTGTGCATAGGATGACAGTCACATACCGCTTATGAGCTGTGAAAATGCTACACCTGGAGGACATATAGAGAATTGCAGCACTTTTTTATAGAGGGTAACTTGACAGCTTGTGAAAAATCTCTAAGCAACTTCTAGAACTTCTGTTGTGTTAATGATATCTTTGTAATAATTGAGATCTTTGCTGAGATATTGTTTAATCGATTTCTTTAATAAAAAATATTAACTGCTGCAACACAACCAGTTTTTGCTGCTTGGGATTAAGTTTTATTTACATGTATGATCTCCAAAAGAAAAAGAAACTTTGAGGAAACTGCTCAGTCTCTGGTAAAAGGAAACTGGGTCGAATATATACTATGGGATAGAGAAAGTACAAATGATGCTTGTTTGAAGAGAGACAAAGCATAGTTCTATTTTATTCTTCTGTTAAACACAGTGTTTACTGAGTTTACATGGTCTCCATACTCTCTTTAAAACTGAACGGCATGCCACTGATTTAATGCCACTTGCTGTCCTTCCAAAACTACTGAATAAAATACACTATCTTTGACATCACTTCGTTATAAATTTCCCCTAACTAACTAATGGAAAGATGTAATGGGATCATATCACACTGACAAATTAGAAAAAATAATTGTCTGTATAAATATTCGTATTGGTACAAATGAAGCACTAAGTTGGTTCTCTCACCAGAATGAAAATTCCTCGAAGGCTGCCTTTGTGTCAGGTCTGGGCAGATGGATCACTAAGATAAATGAATAGAAATACAAGTGATTAACAGCATAAAAAGTCCATGTTAAGTGAAAATGTTCTTTTATCATACTGTAACAACTGACTTCAATGTGCAGGAAAAGATCCTAGCTGGATGATGCACAAGGAAGGTTCAATACGGACTCCCCTGTGGGTCAGCTGTAGAGGCAATCTCCACAGTGAGGGCCGAGCGGCAATGTGCAGATACCCACTGGCCTGGGCTGTCCTGCTTCTCTTCTAAGGATTTCATCCTATGATTTCCAATTTTGTACCACAAAAATTTCCTTTGCCAATTCAATTTGGCAAAGAAACACATCTCCAGCATCTCTGCTTTGTCAGGGCCCTGTCTCCAGCTCCCCACAGCTCTGCCCTGCCCAGC
This sequence comes from Balaeniceps rex, assembly GCA_013401315.1. Lineage (NCBI taxonomy): Eukaryota > Metazoa > Chordata > Aves > Pelecaniformes > Balaenicipitidae > Balaeniceps > Balaeniceps rex. The sequence goes on along the minus strand of VYZW01057563.1, from coordinate 7,265 downwards.
CATGGGCCCTGCTGAGTCGGGCCCACCTGTGGGCAAATATCCTGGCCTTGCCTTGGTCCGGCCCCATCTGAGGCGCCCGATGCCCAGGGCTGGGCCTACCCCCAGCCACCCTGCTCCTGTCTGGGGCAGCAGGATGGGCCTGGTATGTGAGGCCCTGCCCAGCCAGCCGGGTACCATGACAGGCCCCAGCTCCCTGTTCCTGCGGCAGCAGCCGGCTGGCGCTGTGCCCTGGCAGTGCTTGTGGTAACACAGTTGGCTCCGGCTCCTTGGTAACCTAAAGGAGAACTGTGCACAGGTATGAAGCTCACTCGCCTTTCTTCTGTGTTACTGGCACCAGTGTGGCCTGCAGCTCCCCGACTGGCCACCTCTGCAGCTGCGCAAGGGCAGGGAGCAGTTAAAGCCTTCGTTTGCAAAACAGTTTCTAATTTGCAATTATTAGAGAGTCTATGGTCATTTAAGTGTGTGAGAATTATATGTAAATACCAGTAGAATAACAGAGTAGCATGAATCATTTTACTAGTGAAGGAAATTAATGTAAACCTTGTGACTTGGTTCATGACATACAAATGGCATTCCTTTTGAACAGGAATAACAGTTATTAATTACCTGTCTTTTGTTAGGTTGTATAAGCCCTAGTCATTTCCTGGTGAAACGAAAGATCAGCCCAGGAAATGGAATCATCACAATTCATCTTCATCTTTTCCTGCGAAAGCTCCCGTGGATTTTGGTAAGTGAAATAAAGAAGCAGTTTTATTTTTTAAAATATATGCACAAATTTGCAAACCAAAGAAAATTAAGGGGAAGTTAAACTCTGCACATAAAAATCAGTACTTTGAACAGAGCTAGGCAGGGAACATTAGCAAAAATGTCCATGAGGTTTGGGAACAGGGAAAATGCAGAATAAATTTGTTTGAATGAGAGTTAGATTTCTGCTCTGAATGTAGACAGTTAACTTTGGAGACTCTTCTTGTATGTTTATGTTAATGAATGTTTCTTTGGGATAGGAAAACAAAGTTGTAATGTGAAATCTGTAGAAATACCTTTAGCTGATAAAAGAAAAGGCAGCTTTTCTTTTATTGCAGCATTAACATTGCCATTTTTTTTGGTACTTTCGACTATATGCCAATATCCATTGCCAATGCATGAAAGCTCAGGCTCACAAGGATAACAACATTATCTTCCACTGCCTTTTATGCACATCTTCATCAGAGGTCAGAATAAGTTAATTGAACTGTGCTCAGTCATGAACAGGTGGAATTTGAAGCAACAGGTGATCTTCGCTTAATTAGATACTCTTGTATCTAGAGTGATTACAGACAGTCAATTATATTTTATATTTGAGTTTAGTGACAGAACCATTGATTCAAATGAAGGCTAATCTCTGAGATGCTGGAAAAAAGATTGTTTGTTATTCTAAATCTGAAGTATTAGGTAATTTGTAAACCAGAGACTTCTCCAGATAGATTTCAATACATATTCATGGGCATGGTGAGGAAATTTTCTCTGCACAAGTTATTCTATAAGTATCCACGCTTTTATATTCTTGTTAAGCAGCTGTTATTGGTCACTTTTAGAGAACAAAGAGGATTAGATAGTTCCTTTGGTTTGATCTACTGTGGCCATATCTTTTGAAAGCAGAAGTGTGGAGAAACGTCTTCAAATGAATTGGAGATGACACTGCTATCTCTTTTCTGTCCTGTGTGAATCTGTTACTGTTTATTGTTGTTCAATGAATTGTGCAAACTTGGGCAAGGTTAATGGAAAAGTAAGAAAACATTAAAGCACATTGACACTACAAAATGAAACATGTAAGCAGAAATATGCTGCAGAAACCTGGCTAAAAATACTTATCCATGCAGCAATAGTATGTGTAAAAGTATCACCAAAGCCCAGAGAATGAGAAAGCCTCCTACAGCTTGGGGGGAAAGTTAGTTTCCAATGTCAATAATACAGTAGATTTTAAACTGTAATCTTAAAGTTAATAAATAAACTCTTTAATGCTGTCTTGCGTCTGCAAACTTATTGCACAAAAAATGCAGTAAGAGATTTTAAGATGGAAAATCCCCAAATCAGTATAATGAGTTACTCTAGTTGCTTCCTCTGGTAGACTTTTCTGAGCTAATAAAAATAAAGCAAAGCTTCTTTCTTTATATTATTACTACAGTAATAAAAGCGATGTTATTTTTTTGAGTGTTTGTGAGTGAAGGCTATTTTTACCTCTTTGTATTTTGCGAGAAGGCTTAACATTTTCTTTATGGCAAGTGTTAAATTACATAGCAGAGGTATGCTACCTGTTTGGCTACCTTTTACCTACACCCATTTGACCTTTAACTCTCCAGGTATTTCTCTGAAAAGAAAACCAGTAGGAGATGGGTGTGCACAGTTACTGGGGATGTTATTGTGAAGCCAAATAGAGCCCAAAGAAACTCAAGGATTTAAGAGAACTTCCACTTGACAGGGCCTCACAGAGATCAAAGAAGGATGGTTAGCCAGTTAGAAAATACAGCAGCTTAAGCTAAAGCCCTGGCGGTACAAAACTGTTGAGATGAGCAAAATTTACCTGCCAGCATTTGAAATGGAGGCAAATTACAAGTTGATAGGGTTACAGAAAAACTCGTTAACCTCAAAACTCTTCCACTGACAATCGTAAATCTTCAATAGATTTACATATACTTCTCTTCAAAGGAAGGCAGCCTGCAAGGTGGTCTGAAATACTGAAGCTTAACCAAATGATAAGCATTTCAGTAGTATTTCCCTTTCTTCTAAGCCGCTTCTCATAGAAAAGTGATTGCTCATGCAAGTAAAAGAAGCAAATAATGTGAATGGTTAGTCCAGAAGATTGTATGTGATTTAAAAACCCAGTTTGTTAGTAAAATGAATAAAAGAAACTAAGTGGTCAGCATATGTTGCATCATCTCTGTGTTGGTTAAGTGAATGTAGCTTTTCCTATGAAGACTTTCTCCTATAGTTCAAGGTACAGAGATTGATGAACACAACTCTGAATGCTCCTGAGCCTTTTAGCCTAGAATGCCAAAGTGTGTCACCTGAAGATTGCAAAATACAGAATGATGTTCATGTGGCCATGCCAGAGATGAGAGGAACATGCTTTTCCCAGGCGTCTAACCAGAAATATGCTCAAATTACAGATTTAACACAAATGATGAGAGATAAAGCTAGAAAACATGGTCAGGATACAAATAGCCAGAAGCCAACCTTTCTTTCCTTTTTACTTCTTTCTTGGGCTGAAATGTGGCATTTTTGTTCTGTAAACTGAAGTCATACTAATATTTATCTTTCCTGATCTTTTTATAACTGAAAGCTGCTAAGGATGTAAGAATAGTCTAATGGAAGTGGTATTCCTGCACAGCATACATAATCAAGTTCCAATGTCCCTGTTTTCTCTGGTTTTAACCTTATAGGGAAAAATCACAAATATTACAGGCTAAAGTTGTCGCTGGCTCTCCAGGGCGGTTATTCGTAGAATCATATTCCTACTATGACAGAAGTTCTAACTTCTATAGAAATTAGGATTTATGGTTCTTAATAAATACAAATAAGTATCTTAAAAAATATTTTTCCTCAGTAGAGAGAAATAATAGTTGAAAAAACCTGAACTTTGATTTTAAAAATATGCATATTTTCTAGTGGAAGTCAATATTCTGAAGTACTTAGCCTTGACCTTTAAGTATTTGATAACCATCTTGTTATATAAGGATGAATCACAAAAGGATGTTACTAGGAGAAGTACTTGCAAAGCACAAAAGATGTGAGTCAAAAATCATGAAGAATAGAGTTAAGAGTAAGGCTATTAAAATTTTGACTGTATAAATACTATATTCAAAATGACTGATAACGTAAACACAGTTTCAGACTACTTAAAATCTCCATCACATCAAATTGAGTTTCAGTGTGAAGGGTGAAAAAAAAACATCACAGGCCATAATGGAAATGTGTTTAGGTAGTGTGTGTAATGGAACAAATTTTATGGCTGACTTGCTGCCTGATTCCCGGCATATTGTGCGTTATAAAGAGAATCCATTTAATCTGTTTGCATTTCTTGTTATCTATTTGCTTTTTAAAACAAATACAAACCTGTGTCATACAGTTGCCTAGACTATCACAGGAGTAACTTTTTCGGTGTATTTGACTACTGCAGAGAAATAGCTAAATAGCTGAATGTTTGCACAGACATCAGTGTCCTTTAATTGCTACTGAGCACCAGAATTGGGAGGACTTCACTCTTGTTTAGTGGACAAGAGTAAATTTCTGTGGGAAATCAGTAAGCTTAAAAAGTATGTTGCTAAAATCAGAAAATTAGGCTAGTACATGCCCTAATTCTCATTCTTTTGCTAAAGAGTGTTCCTGAAGAGTACTAATTGTCCTTGGAAAACTGTCTTTCAACAATGATTTAGTGGCAAATATATGTAGATGCTTGCAAAAGAACTAATTCAAGTACAGATTTGGTATGTGTTATATATTTCTCATCTCATTCCTATTGTACTTGATTTCATATTGAAAGCTGATATTTGTGTCTACCTGAACAAAGTTAGTCACCTGTTGGTAATTCAAACCTTTGCAGAACAAGAGCTAAACTATTTTGGGGCTATGCATGCAAACAGCAGTTTCTCTGATTGCAAGTTAAATTTAAAGCAATGTCTCAATCCTCCCCCGAAAATATTAATGAAAATAACTAATAACTAATGTACAGCACTGAAAAACAATTTCAACATGTCAAGATATAAAAAGCAAGCTGAAAAATTTGTTTGGAAATGTGTCTCTGTTTTACAAGTGCAAAGTGTTGAATCTGTTTTGGAGAATTCAATTGTTGAAAGACAAGAGTAATGCAAAATATCAATGAAGAATAGATACTCGCCCTCAGTCTCTGTAATAATAAACTGTGGTAAATTCCTGAACTTTACATCAGCTACTTTTCTGTGTGTATGGAGCACTCAAAAAATTTCTTGGAATAATTAATGGATTTGATGAACGGAGCTTTCTTTCAAACATTGCAGTCAAATGTGCCTTACTTATTCATATACATTACAAGCAACCTAGGAGATCACAAGAGCAATTCTTGTAACCATCACTGATTGAAGTACAAGCAGTTTTAAAAACATTTTGTTATATTGCCTTACCATTTATTCTGAAATTCATTATCTAAGCAAGTATAGAAAGATAATGAAGGTTTTATTTGCATTTCTTTGCAGACTGAGAATATAAGTTCATTGTATTGGTAACTTTTCACTAAAAACACCTGAAGAATCCCCAAATGTCAGTTTATTATCTGCTAATCTTCCAAACAGAATGTTTTTATCTTTTCCTTATTGCTAGCTACATGTTCCCACGTCACTCTTTACAGCAGTTTCAAAAGTGCACAACTTCGAAAGTTTGCTGTCTGTATTAATACCAATGAATTTATTGGAGTCATATGTTCATGGGATGAATTAGTTCAGTTTGCTAATCTGACAGAAAACCAATCTTTTTTTCTCAGTTGTTTAGTTTTCTATCAGATCAGTTGGTTGAGCTGAGACACCCTAAAGCCACACAGTAATTAATGCAAAGGAATGGGCTAGAGCACACAAGTGGAGGCAGAAATATGGAGAAGAGATGCCCCTTTTGGTAGTCATTAGATTGGATTTTACCTAGTCTGAAACTGCACTCTGTGACAGCCAAAATTACAACAAAAAAAATTCCTTCTCTCATACCTCACATCACAGACTTGATTTGTTGAGCAGTCTTTTGAGCATAGATGTAAGTTTGCTGCTCCTAATCAGCAGAAGACAAATTTATCTTTCTACATCTTACTCACTAGACTTGTAGTGAAAATAGTGCACTCCAGAGGTGACAGTCTAACCAGTCTGCTTTTCACATTGCAGGTATGTAAGTCAAGTACAAAGAGGAAAGACGCTTCTTCCATTAGGAGCTGTTTCATGCATTCAGATGGCAGATTACAAAAGAAAGGCTATGAGGTAGGATTACAGAAAAGCCTGTGCTTACTGGAAGTTTCCTCCTAAATTCTATTAGCAGATGATTGGCTTTCTGTGAAGCTGGAAGGAAATTTTTCTTCCACCTACCGTTCCCATGTGTGATTGTGGCCGATCTTGCCAGCTCTGTATTTCCAATATTTTAATAAACCTTACTAAATTCATGATCTGAAATACGTAATGTGGGAATTAATTAGAAGGGTTAATTAATGTTAGTATTATATGAGTTAAAAGGTAAAGCCACTAATTGATATAACAAACCTTCTGAGCACCTGTAGGTCAGACATCAAAAGTGAGGAAATCCAACAATAAGCAGTTTGCAAGCTGGGGCAAAACAACAGCAGCCAAGGAGGAAAAATATGCTGTAGTTTGCATGGATAATCAGTTTTTGGGAAAAGGACAGGAAGAGAATGGAAAAGAGGTATCCTGCAAGCAAAAACCTTGTACCTGTAACTACATAGTAATGGTAGGGTAACACGGGAAAGTTCTTCACTGAGACTGTATGTTATTGAAAGGTACCACTGAGGACTCCTTAGCAGGGTTTGAGTAACTACTGCCTTTCTAAACATTTTTATCAATATAGCAGATGCAAGAACCATTTGTCGCTTCACAGAACTGTGGAAATTTTATAAGTTCTATCTATATTTGCTGGTAAATAAAGTTAATCGTCATAAATTCAGAAAGCATCTTTCAAAGGTGCATTC
>VYZW01057508.1:88400-108819 GCA_013401315.1 Balaeniceps rex | reverse complement strand
GGTGCTTAGTTGCCGACTGGGGCTAAACCACGACACACTATAAGTATTACCTTCAAGCAATTTGCCAACATTAATACTGCCTGTGGAAAGGAAATGCTGAGACTCTTATTCATGTGAAGGACTCCTAACTGGAGTACTTGCCTCAAAAGCATTGTCTAGTGTATGTTTATTGCAACTGTGGTCCCACAGTGCAGTCTCTGGATAGCCGACTGAGAGGGTCTGAACGTGTCTGTGTCTGAGGGTGGAGTTAGGGGATGGGGTTGTACCCTAAAAGTGCAGTTTGGGCTCTGGTTTTGTGTGTGGCCAGATGGCCAGAATTGGAATGTATGTGTAGATGACAGTTTTGAAGAACTGTAGTTGGTAGTAATTGATCTTTTCTTAATGCTAACAATGAGACTTAATAAACCCCTACCATTCTGTGAACAACAGAAGTAATGAATCCTTTCATTCGGTTGTGGCTGTACGCTACCTACACCTCTGGTTTTTCCTTTATCCTCTAATTGCCAGGTGGTGAGAAACGACACCTGCCCTGTTCCAGCTGGGTATATGCTGACTGCTTAGCTGCCAAGTGGGTGCTAATTTGCAAGGTAGTGAAGCACTGAGATAAAAGCTGTCTTCACACTGGAGACATTTCCTCTCTGGTGGAACTAATTTGGATGTTTATCCCAGCAGCCAATTTTCACAATATTTAGGTGCTCTCTGTTTTTGAGGTCTCATACCTTTCTGTCGTCTTTGTTTAAGTTGTTTGAGGGATGGGGTGCCATCCAGAGGGACCTGGACAAGCTTGAGAAGTGAGCCTGTGTGAACCTCATGAGGTTCAACAAGGCCAAGTGCAGGGTCCTGCACATGGGTCAGGGCAACCCCCAGTATCGATATAGGCTGGGGGATGAAGGGATTGAGAGTAGCCCTGCAGAGAAGGACTTGGGGGTACTGGTGGAAGAAAAGCTGGACATGAGCCAGCAATGTGCACTTGCAGCCCAGACAGCCAACCGTATCCTGGGTGGCATCAAAAGAAGCGTGGCCAGCAGGTCGAGGGAAGTGATTCTGCCCTTCTACTTGGCTCTGGTGAGACCTCATTTGGAGTACTGCATTCAGCTCTGGGGTCCTCAGCACAGGAAAGACAAGGACTTGTTGGAGCGGGTCCAGAGGAGGGCCACAAAAATGATCCGAGGGCTGGAGCACCTCTCCTGTGAAGAACGGCTGAGACAGTTAGGGTTGTTCAGTCTGGAGAAGAGAAGGCTCCAGGGAGACCTTATTGCAGCCTTTCAATACTTCAAGGGGGCTTATAAGAAAGATGGGGACAGACTTTTTAGCAGGGCCTGTTGTGACAGGACAAGGAGTAATGGTTTTAAACTAAAGGAAGGTAGATTTAGACTAGATAGAAGGAAGAAATTTTTTACGACAAGGGTAGTGAAACACTGGAACAGGTTGCCCAGAGAGGTGGTAGATGTCCCATCCCTGGAAACATTCAAGGTCAGGTTGGACAGGGCTCTGAGCAACCTGATCTAGTTGAAGATATCCCTGCTCACTGCAGGGGGGTTGGACTAGATGACCTTTAAAGGTCCCTTCCAACCCAAACTATTCTATGATTCTGTGAGTAAGGTGATTGCATGAAACTTAATTTCCTTTAGAAAACAGGCAAAAATAGATATTGAAATATTTTATTTCTATTTTTTCATTGAATTTTTTTGCAGCAGCTACTGGATACTGAGCAGAGTGTTTTAGGCAGCCCAGTGCTGACCTGCAGTGCGCTTTCTGTGCCGTTCTACCTTACGTGATGGGCAGCGTGGCTGGGGAGCGTCTGTGTTCACTGTTAGCTGGCCCTCTGGCCTCTCCCTCTGGGTGATGGACCAGTAATCCACATAGTACTCTTTTCTATAAGCAAGAAAAAAAAATTTCTTTCGGGAATATAACTTGGATAGATAATTTGTAACAGGGTCTGTCACTGATGACACAGTAAGATACACTCTTGCTGTGCAGTTTGAGCTGCCCACTGCAGCTGAACAGCTGGCTGAGCAAATACTCATTCATTTCAGTATAAAAGCATTGGCCCAGCTTCATGTCAGTCTTCAGTTCAAACAGGAGATTTGCTTCAGTATTTTCATACTAAAATTTTGCATATACTTAGGTTAAACAAAGATCTCTGTGAGACTGACCACATGGAAATCAAGAATTGTGCCGCATGCTGTAAAGGGCAGAAGATGATTTTAAGTTACCTGGAATATACCTGAATGAAAAAAAAGAGTCAAAAGGGTTCTTTTATTCAACAGAAGAAGTTGGTTCCTTTATATAATGCCTTTGTCCTCAATGTTTATCCAGGGGTTTGCCTTTTAACACCTTTGTATAAGAGCTGGTTACATTAATCTTGCAGTTAATGCTTAAGTAAAGCAGAATTGAAATACTTATTACCTCAGTGTAGGGGATTTATAAACAAACAGAAGTGTACAAATATAGCTGTTACTTTGAATTGCATGCTTTTCTGCCTTAAGTTTGATTAGTGGCTCTGTGAATAATCAGTCTTTGGGGGAAGAGAAGGGAAGTTGTTTTGTGTCCTGGAGCTCTGGATCATTTTTTTCACTCTGCTGAATAAAATCAGAAAGTTATCAAATAATTTTCACATTGGGAGTTTAAGTAAGTGTATCCTGCTTAAACATGGTTTTCATCTTGTTGGAGGGTTTACAAAGAAATGTGTGCCTTTCCTATTAACCCTTTCCTTTGAAAAGGGTTTTTGAAAGAGTTCTTACATGTCTTTAACCATAAAAAGATGAAATCACTTCAGTTTTGCTTAAGTATATCTTAGAGGCATCATGTAAACTTTCCTCCCTCTTCTTTATTAAGAAGGTGGCTAAACGTTCAAAAATGTCTTCTCTTCTAAGAGTTTAAGTTATAGATATTAGCAAAAATACCGTTAGTGGTCTAAATAAAGCAAGTCTTCTCTCAGCTTATAATGATACATGGTATACCTTTGTTAGCCCTTTTGTAGTACAAAGTCTTTCAGGATAATGTACACAAAACAACCTACTTTCTGGGTTTTCTTACAACTGAAGAGAAAGACAGCCGTGTGTATTACTCTCCCTGTAGGCTGCAGTTAAATTCAGATACCAATTGTGGAAGTAAAAATAGAAAAATCAATTAAGTTTTAAGCATAAGCACTTGACTGCTGTATTTATGCTTACACAGACAAAATGTCAGCAATCGTTCTAATGCTGAAGTCTTCACTTATCTTTAAGTCGTAAGTTGAACTGATATACTTTTGCTCAAGCTCTTAGTATTGTAGGCTTCAGGAAGAAAAGAATTGTTTCATTAGTAATGCTATTATTTTTATTCAACTTTGACTAGAAAAAAATGAAAGAACTGGAACAGAAGCTTCAGGAGGAAGAACACGCGAGGAAGCTTGTTCAGGAAAAAGCAGCTGAGGTAACCAACAGGAAATTTCTTTTGTACTGGTAGGCAATGTAATTAGCTCTTTCTTTCCATCAGCTTTTCAACTAAACATGCTGAAAGTGCCTCCCATATACAGAATAATGAAAACCTTGTGTTAGTCTTCCCCCCCCCCCCCTTCCCTGCCCTCCTGTCTGAGGTGTCAAATGTTCTGAAGTTCTCTGAGCTTTTTGGAAACCTTTTTCTAACAGCACCTGTGCACTGAAGCTTGATTTCTTCAATAAAAGAAGCTAGTTGGAAAAGAGGAGTAGAAATTCAGACTAATTCATAGTTGAGGATGTATGAGGATCTCTGCTTTAAATATATCAAGGTCAACAAGTGTACTCCTCGTTCATAACTGTAACTAGAAATATTGTAGAAGGAGGCAAAAAAGAGGCAACATACTATTGGTTATGAGCCCGTAAGGACGCTGGTCTTCTCCTAACCTTGAAGTGTTGTGTTCCTTAAATATTTGTTGCATGCTGAAGAAGTAGGTAGGTAACGTGTTAGGCTCTAGCATTAACCTTTGCCATGGCAGGGGGAAGGGTGTCTCAGATGAAACATGAATAATTCTTCTGTGAATGCTTCTAGTTGAGATTGGTTAGGAGATGATTTCTAAAGCCATGCCATAGCTTCCTGTTGGAAGGAACAGTGACGTGTGTAGAGCTCGCTGTTGACAGTGAGAATCCTGACCTTAACTCTTCCAATAGAGGGTTTGGGGTTTTTTTACCATCAAATTTAACAGAACAGAAGGAATAGTTGTCTGTTAACTATATGCCACAGGATCAATTGAGCAGGGTTGGATGGCTCGACTTCCCTAACATTTTGTCAAATGTAAAGCACAGCTGATGTTTTGGCACTTGCCTGCATGGCAGTAATGCAGTAAGACTAATTCTCTAACTTACTAGGATTAGTGATGAGTAGTGCTACCAGAGGAAGTATTCTTATTTAATGTTTAAATTGATCTTGGACTACAGAAGCATGCTAAAAACTTGCAGCCCTTGCTTTCAGAGAGCCTGTATCTTAAAAAATCTTGTTTTGCAATTCTCAGCTTACTCTCTCTGATTATCTATTAATATAATGCCAGTAACTCTCCTTATTCCCTCAATTAAAGCTTCAGACAGGCCTGGAAACCAACAGACTACTGATTCAAGCAGCATCACCATTGCTTTCTCCAAAAGCAAGAAAACCCAGGAAAAAAACTAAGCAGCCAGAGAAGGTAATATGGGGGGAAGAGAAGGGCAATTAGTGAGGAGTTAAATAAGGGCATGTGCATGCAATCAGGAAGGTAGGCTGCCTCTTTTATTACAAAGCAAAGGGAAAATGGGTTTGCTGTAGTGTCGTCTTTGATAAACATTTCTCTCTTCTTTCTTTGCAGAAATGCTCTCTTACAAGCCATCTCACTACGCAGCCCCATTACAGACTGTGTCTGGGTGATGTACCCTTTGTAGCTGGGAAGGTGAGCTGCTTGATTCCAAAGCTTAATGCTCAGTAGCTGCAGCTCCTTAAGTGGCTTTGGCTTGGTGCACTCCTGACACCCAGTGGCCAGATCATTTCATTTTCTTTTGACTCTTTTCTTCCAGTTTGTCTTCAAAAGGCTTGTTGAGTATTGATAACTTGCTGAAGTGGCATTTCCAAAAAATGGGTCCTCTCTATGCTGCTAGTCAAGCTGTTCTTGGTAGTGCATATTCATTCAAACAAAAAATGTGTTCTTGGCAGCAAATAAAAAATGTTATTGTTTTTAAATGTTCTCCATTATTACCAAGTAGGTTGTTGACAATGACATTTAAAAGAAGTCTCTTTTACTTTTCCTTCTAGTCTACCAGTCCCAGTCATTCAGTTGGCGCCAACGTGCAACATGTCCTACACCTGATGAAGCAACACTCGAAAGCTTTGTGTAACAGTCGTGTGGTAAATGATACTCCACTAGCAAAACCTGTCAGTACTGGTCATCCTGCCAGCAAAAGCAGAAAGTCGTCACTGCCAAAGGAATCTTCTTCATCCCAGGAAGAGCTCTCAGAAGTGCTGCTGACTTTACAAGATGAATTTGGGCAGATGAGTTTGTGAGTTTGGCATATTCTCCGTTGCAGATCATGAATGTAGATGCTCTATATTTTTGCCTTTTGCTTTATAGTTGGAAGGTTTTTCCTGATAAAGGATTTAGTTTTGGGAATTCTCTAGCATATAATCTTTCTGTTCTACTGGCTGCGGAGGCTGTCACTTATTTTTGCAGTTAAAAGTAAATTCTGATAAACAATCTGGACTGCGTACCTGTTTTTATACGCAGCAGTATCAAATTTGTGAGGGGTCGGGGAGAAGTGTGGTAACAGCCCCAGATGCAATGGACAAATACTCCATTAAAGGACAGCTTTGCTAGTCGTTTTGCTTGGCCTGGTTAACAGAACACGAATTGTTGTCCTGCTGCACAACTGCAGTAGGTACAGATACACAAAATAGTAACTGAATGGGTGCTGAGATCATGCCCTCAAAGGATTATTTGGTCGTTTTGAATGTGTGAAGCTACTTACGTTATTGAGACTTAACGTTGCAGCAGCCTGCCACCAGGATGTGCTACCATAATAACGCTGCTAACCAGCAAAACTGTTCTTACTGGTTTGTTACAGCATGTTGAACATGTCTGGCTGCTGGTGCTATGGTTTCCTAGAAGCGTTATTTCTGAACTGGGGGTACAAGCATTAGAAGCCAAGGGAGTCTGATGCAAGCTTTGTTCTGTCTTAATTCCGTGCTAGTGATCACCAGCAGCTGTCAAAGCTTGTCCAGGAAGCCCCAACCATTGCAGTGAGGGAGGATCTGGAGAGGGAACTTGAGGCGCTGGTGGGAAAGATGGAAGCAAAGGCAGACCAGATCAGCAAAGTCCGGAGGCATCGGTTGCAGGTGAGTTACTTTTGACTACTTTCATGCTCTGTAGAGTTGCTATCTTAAGGTTTTGGTTTTTTTCGTTGTGTGTTTTTTTTTTTCCATTCTATCCTAATTTGGCAGTAACTGAATAAAGCAGAAATAACTACTGTAGAGCAGTAAGGCCTAGGTTTAGCTTTGATGTCCCTAAGTTAGTCTGCATACCTCCATCTTTCTATCCTAGTATTTCCGCAGGAGTATCCTTTCTGTCTTAACATGTCACCCTGTGCCCACTCTTCATCCGATCCTGGGCAGAGCTTTTGCATCTGTTCTTGCATTGCATTTTACACTCCTCATCCCCAAAACAGGGAAAAGATAGTCTACTGTACGATAGCAAATCCCACAGCTGTTGAATTCTGTAAACACAGCATAAGCTGGTTGGGCAATACACAAGCTGGGAAACAGCATATAGGGCTGGAAGGTGTCAGTCTACTTCCTGGGCCCCCCGCAGTTGGTCTGGGAGCTATTTCTGGTTGGGTGTCTGATGTGTCAGGAGATACCTGTGTTCTGATCAGTCACACTCGCTCATGGCATGCATCAAACAGCTGTGCTGAACCAAAGCAGCCGCTTTGCCTGAGGTCCCTAGTGACAACCAGCTGCACAGGTAGTGGGGGAAAACCCTCCTGAAATGCTGTTCTTCACATTGAACTTCTAGTAACGTAACGGTGTTTAAAGAGATACCTGGGTTCCCAGGGGCCTTCACTGTTGAGCTGAATCTGTTAATGGTTCTTTGCTTGGAGCAAATGACCTAGTTTTGATTTGCAACCTGAAATATCTGTTTTAGTTTAAAACAACTTTCAAAATGTTTTGAATAGGGTAGCCCGTTCATTCAAAGCTATAAAACCTATTGATTCCCTATTTTCTCTAAGCTTCATTCTTTTAGTGAAATTCTTCCACAGAGCTTAACCCAATGTGTTTAATCTGGTTCAGTTCATATGAACCAAGAAGGTTCACCCTCATCTGACATAACTTACACACAAAAGTACCGAGAGCACTGCTGCTGACATCCAAAATGGACATGTGAAATGTTTTCAAACAGAAGCATTACTCACCTTTATCTCTTACGATCTTCAGAGGAGCTGTTGCAGAGAAACAGATGTATAGTAGTTCCCAGTAGTAATGGTTCTGCATATACTGAGGCTTCTGACTAGCTATTGACAGAAGCTTTAGGAGTCAGGATTTGGGGAAATTGCTGCATGCTATAAACTAGGAAGGAGCACCACAACCTGAAGTGAGGGGAACCGTGGAAGCCAGCCATTTTGCGGTTTGAGAATATGAATGTGTCTGCGCCTGAGACCCTGTCCAGTTCCCCACCAAAGCTTGTGCCAGCTCAGTCTTGTTGCTGAGCGCCGAGTCTTACAAGCTGTGATTTGCAGTGCTGTGTGTGGATACCAGCCTTCACCTTGGCAGAGTTTTGGTATTCTTTTTAAAGCTGCATCTCTGACAGTGACTAGCTGTTAAAATCGCTAGTATTGTGTAGAAAAATCTGTTTTCTGTTTTGTTTTTTTTTTAATCACTGGATCGTAACAGTGACAAATCAACTTTTTGTCATATATAACAACTTTTTTTGTCATATATAACAACTTTTTTTGTCAATTATGTTCATGAGGGAGACATTCCCCCATAATCAACTTGTCAGTTTTTAAAGAGAGAACCTAGTAGTTCAGACTACAAGCTGAACACAGATCTAAAGATGCGAATACAGCAATGCTGTGTAACAAAACCAAAATATTTATTATTCAGGGTGGCTTGGGAGCATCCATTTGCTTGGCTGGGTGAGATGAGTGGTGGGATATCTCAGCTGTCTGGAAGAATTCCACAACATAAACTGAAACAAGGTCACTGCTTAATGTTTTTGTTTGGGTTTCTCTTTCAGCTAGAGAGACTTAAGAGAGAATGCAAGTCCAAAAAGACTTCTTCTGCTAAACAAATAAAAGACAGCAGGTTCCCTGTTAGTGAGGTTAAAGTAACAACTACAGTAACCACAAAAGGCAAGAATGCTGGTCCCATCAAAGTGAAACCTGGAGAGAAGAGTCGGAAAAATCTTCAGTTGTTGAGAGACATGCAGACCATACAGACTTCACTACAGAAGGATGATATCAGCTGGGACTACTGACTGTTCTGCAGGAGATGTTCTTGACACCATCCCAGTCAAATTTCCTCACATTCTGGATATAAAGCAGCTACCTTTCTTGCTGTGTGAGAGAGAGTACTGTATGCTAAGTGCACTTTTCAAATATGGGCCCTGAATTCTCCATCCCTGAGTTTGATTGTATATATTATGGTCTAGTTTAAAACACATTCCATTTTTAAGGTACCCAGACACTGAATCTGAACATAGGTCTCCACCAGTTCCTTTCATGTTGCGGTTCCAGCAGTCCCTCCGTTTTCTTCCAGCGCACCACGCACCACACATTCATGTGTTGGCGTGCGTGAAATGCCAGTGTGATTTCGCGCTGTTGTGGAACTGTGCATTGGGAGGCTTCTCAAGATGCATCTTGTCGAAAACGATGCTGCAGCCCGAAGTCTTAAGGTTCTGTTCTGTGTGCAGCTGCAATTACTCAAACTCTGAGAGCGTCTAAGGGAGAACAGGTAGACCTGTTAAAGGTGTTCTGTGGAGCTCTCCTCAAAAAGCCTTCCTAGTTCTTGTTCTGCTACATGGCATTAGTTGGCATTAATGGCAATGGATGTCTTGAGTACTCAAAAAAGGAGCAAAATAACTTTTCTGAATTATTTTGCTTAATGAGGGATTGAATTCTTTTCAAGTCTGAAGAGTGAAATTTTTCTACAGAAATCTTACTTTATGACAAAGCTATAGGATAGGGGATGGTATCCTGTCTCTTGGTCCGCAGCTTTGGGTGGTAAAGGAGTGAGATAAACCACAAGTGTTTTAAACTGCAAGTGCCTCAATCATGCCATTCAGCCCTGGCATCTTGCTTTTAACTTGAAATACATGCTTTTATGACCTATCTACTTGGGTAGTGGTGCAGTTCATTTTGCACTCTGACTTGCACAGCTGAGTAAATGTTATTTATTATGTTAATAATGTAAAGACTTTCCTATTAATGGAATGTATAGAAGACCCAGATTACCTGTTTATACAGCTGAAAAATAATAAAGCCAGCTTGCCTGTTGAATGAATTGTGGGAAAGCTGCACTTCCTCTAAATTAACTCAGTGTTTTGCAGCACTGTGCCCCATCAGGTGAGCTTTTTGTGGTGATGTAGCATCTCCCTGGTCAGGGTGATGAATATGAGCTGCTAGCAAGCTGCAGGTAAGGTGAGGCTCAGAGCTGTCCACCTGCAGCTAATGGGCAGGGAAGGGTAGGGTCAACACAGGCAGAAGGGATTTAATTACCTGTAGGTGATCCACCCTGCTTGCATTGGAGGTGCAGAAGGTTTTTAGCTGTGAGGGGAGAAGTCAGAAGCTGTTAACCAGGCCTGAAGCCATCCCCCTTAACTTCATTTATGTTAGAGACATGGGCTCCAGGTAGCTGGAGTAACCACCTGGAGAGCAGTTCATCCCAGAGGTTCCTAGAGATCAGCAGCTGAAGCTACCCTCAGTAATCTTGCTTGGGAAGGGCCTCTGGGATCAGCTTGCTCAAAGATGGGTTAACTTCAGCATCACCTCAGGCAGCTCCTTACTGAGTATTTTAGGCTCCGTAAGCGCTGCATCCAGTGATTGAGGTGCCCAGGTTAGAGTTAAGCCTACTGGGGTGAGAGCATCAAGGAGCAGGCATCGAGTTGATCCCAAATCATCCCAGTGAATCTGGGCTTGATGTGACTTACATAGAAAAATGTGAATCCTCCTTTTACACTGCTAATGCACTGTTAAAGCGCAGAAATTGTTTGGTGTGGGTTTTTTTTTTAAATTGTGAAAGCATTTTTGTAATACTGAGCAGCTAAGCACTGTATCTGTATTAATACTGGTCTGTATAGGATAAGAGAAGCTTGTCCAAAGATGAATTTTGTTTTCCTGTCATTCTGAATTTCAGAGTTGGAACATCAGCATCTCACAAGACTATCTGCAGAAGAATGAGAATGAAGTTTCAGTGCTCTTTTATTATTGTTTGCATGTCCTACAAATCCTTTGGAGCACCACATAGCTGAAAATAAGAGCACAGCAACTTTACCCATTTATCAATTTTTATTAGTGTTAAGGAAACCAAACAGCCTTCATCAAGAAACAAAATATACACACACAGTCAATTTGCTAATATAGAATAATGTTATGAACCATCTTATATAGTGATTGTACGTAAGAGCAGCTCTGGATTCTTTGCACTATTGAACCACAGTGTCTCAGGCCACCCTATAACAAATGCAGTGATGCTATACAGCCCGTTACTCATTCTGTCAGAGGGTGCCTGTGGATTTCTGTGTAAGTACTGAGACATGGATTGCAGCAGAGTAGGCAGGGGTGGAGGCTGCAAGGGAATTACTGCCTCGGAAGGAATGTGGCTTTTGAAAGGTGGTTTCTTGTGTGTAAATTGGTTCACTCTTGTACCCTCTCAAAAAATAATTCTCTATTGCAGAAGAGAGGCAGAGTGAAGAAGCATGGTGAGGGGTGTATTGAACAGGTGACCATGGCATGGGATCCTGTCACAAAAGAGCAACACAGGAACCCAGACCAGGCAGTGCCCCTCTTCCTTAGTGTGGAGATGAGAAGCAGCCCAGAGTAAAGATCCTTGCACATACAAAACTGCCTTCGCTGTATACCCTATCTTCTATAACCCTGTACTTAGCTGTTTGGAAGAGCAATGGGACGGTCATGGTTTCACCAGGTGTGGTTTTTTATCTCCACTTCTACAGTAATAAAATTGTATTAAAATTGAATTTGGACTTTAGTCAGGTGACACTAATTCTTGAAGTATGCCATGAGGAAAAAGACCTAAACATAGGGCTCAGAAACTGGCTAAGCTGTTTAGTCTACCAGAATAACCTTAGGCAGCAGTTGCAATGCAGGCAGAAAGGCTTCTTTGGTTGATAGACAGTTGCTTCCATTAGTTAACAGAAAACTGAAATATCTTTAAGTACGCCACTGTGATCCTGCACTAAAGAAGCATTAAAGTCACTAATTATGCTTACCCAAGCAAAATGAGATGACTGATCCCAGCAGTTCACTCATGCCCCTTGCTATTCCACTACCCTTCCCCTGATGAGTCTGAGGCACTGGAGGACAGAGGAGCTGCAGAAAGCCCAGGGGAGCCATGCTCTGCTTCCCCCCTCAGAAAGAAAGGTGCTTAAGTTCAGTTGCATCCTGGCACACCCAATGTAAACCATAAGTGAGACTCTTAAGTTGAAGAGATGGAAGTAAACTTTGTCCTACAACGTTAAAAGTCATGTAGGTTGCTCCTCTGCCACCACATTTTACTGGTAGAAGCTGCCCTTTCTTTAAATAAGGCATCGTTTACATGGCTTCCTATGATCTAGATCAAAGTGAAGGGAAAAGCGAGAACAGTGATATGTTTCAGACGCTATGGCTGCTTTTCTCTAAGTAAGTTGGCAAACGCTCTCATTAACACCGCTACACAGACATTAATAGCAGAGGGTTTTGTGACTTTACAGCTGTATTCTAGACTCCAATACAGAGCCAGAGTCAGTATTTCCTTTTAGCCAAGGGAAGTTTTTCTAACTTCTGAGTAGAAGTTTTTCCTCTGCAATACTTCATTCTAGTGCACAGTCTCTCTTTAAAGCCAAATGATTTCCAGCACATCAGTGAACAAAGAGCGAGCTCTAGGTTTCTGTCAGGTGGCAAGTGCAATTAGCTTGTATTAGAATCTAGCCACTGAGAAGGTTAATTGCATAGGGGGCCTTCTTTGTTTGTTTGTTTGTTTTTGCTTAAGCTTCCTCTACAGTACTAATAAATTACCCTGGAGAGAAATAAATAAATAGGTTGGCATCTCCCAGCCACCATGCTAGAAATCCAGAGGGTTTCAGAAAAGCTGCCCACATGGTCCTGGGAGGGTATTCAGCAAAAAAGTCCGTATTATACAACTGTCTGTACAGGAGCGACGCACTGTGCGGGAGAGCCAGCTCTCTCCGAGGATGAGGTGGAACGGTTGGTGATTTCTCTCTGCAGTTCCTCCACCTTCTTCTGCAGCTCAGCCCGCTTGGCAAGAAGCTCCTTGTAGCGGTTGTGGACAGGTTCCTGCAAGAAAACGTGTAGCTGAGTGCTGGGAGGGAAGCATGGAAGTGGAAGCCTGAACCACAAAATGTTGCCGCTGACCTGGCACACAGCTATGAGGGAAGGAGGGGTGGTACGTGGGTTGTATCACTGTCTCCAGCCCAGGGGCGAGTAGTTGCTCTGCCTTTGGGATACTCATTTTATCCAACATGCATAGTGCAATGGTGGCTAAACAAAACTCCGTATATTTTGAAAGATGACAATTACAAAACTCTAATCTCTGACATTTCTGGGGGACACCGGTCTTGGCATCTCAGCCTGGACATAATTTCAGGACTTTGGGGGCGGGGGGCGGGGAACCAGTACAGATTTATCTAAATATTTTCACATAGTTCTGACTGTTAAACAGTTAGTACTAGAAAGCATTTGTTGGATTCCTGTATCTCATGCCTCAGATTTGCAAAGCTCTGTTAACTGCAGTTGGACATTGAGGCAATCCAGGAATTTTTGTCCCTTCCTATTAAAAAGTGATTTCAGCATTTAGGGCCACGTTCAGGCTGTTTGCCTCAGGTGCCTGCCCTGGGCACGCCAGTTTCCCTGCTGTCAGGGCTCAAGAGCTTAACAAGGGTTGCAGTCAGACCCCTGTGCCTTGGGCAGGCGAAGCAAGCAGCAGGCTCCTGTTGCTGATAATCTAAATACAGCCCCAAAGCTTGGATTTAGAATCCCACATCCGAAGAAGTCTTAGGGTTTTAGGCTCTTTTGTAAAGAAGAGAGAATTCAGATGATTTTCCCCACATTCTAAGTGAGAAATATTCTAAACTGCTGAGTATCTTCAGCTCCTGCAGATTTCACAAGGCGGCGACCTCCAGCTGAGCACCCGCACCAGCCAGCTGTAGATGCTGCTCTTTCACGTACTTGCATTTGAATTTAGGCTTTTGGTTTTAGATTTAAGCAGTGGCAGCGTAAGTTTGTACATTACTTCTTGTGTTTCAAAGGTCTTGAGCTCCAAAAATGACAGTATTAGTACTAGCAGAGAGGGAAAAAAAAGCAGGATCCTTGGAAGAGCCATACCTGCGGCTTCATCCTGGGGTTCCAGCGGATGTAGTAGCCCACCCACAGCTCGAGGTGGCGCATGCTGGCCACGGGATACAGGACGTGGTTGGAGTAGCTCACGTACAAGGGGTTAGTGAAGTCTTCCAGTTGGCTGTTGATGTAAGACCAAAGCGACACAGTCTTTTTTGGAAGGCTCTGTAAGGGAAGGGGGTGGAGGAGGCTTTATTTCCCATACGAATCCCAGCATTTATCTACAAAGTATATATAAACAGCATATATATATACCTGTCATTAATACAGAGCTGGTTGCCTTTTGTAGCTTAAAAAAAAAACCCCAAAACAACCATTCTTTTGATGTGGTTATTGTAATCAGAGCACATGGATGCAGGCAGGCACAGACGCACCCTGGCACGGAATCGTCCCCTCCTACCCACCCAGCTGCCAACACAGACCAGGAATCGCCATCGGCACAGCAAGGGGACACTGGTACGTGAACTCTCAATACTTTAGCTAAATTTCACCTCTTTAAAGTGCTCCTGGAGGACTTGCTGGAGTATTTAATTGCAAAAAAAAAAAAACAAAAAAACACATTTGACTTAGCCCTGATCTAGCGGAATAATTAGGCCTGTGAATAGTCCCAGTGAAACCAGTGTTGAAGTGCTTTCTAGATTAAGTACTTCACTAGGCTGAGGCCTTAAAAAAACCAAAACAACCAAAAAACCAACACCCACATGCAAAGAGCACGCAGGTTTTCTCCTCTGGAAATTACGATTATTCAATCACTGTGGACTCTAGAGAAACAGGGACCCTGATTTCACTACAGTACAGTGCTATCACTTCTGTATTGCAGCATTTTTTTTTCATTATTTTTATTTTTTAGTTGATGTGCTGTCAAATATAATCACATCAGGTCCACACAGCACTGTCCTCAACGTACATCTGTGATGTTACGCTGCAACCTTTTGGCGACAAAATGCTTCAACTTTTGGTAGGTGAGACAGAATGAGTGTCACTGCTTTTCCTTCTGATTCCAGACTGGGTCTGAATAAGGTAGTGTTTGAATGGCCTGAATGTACACGTCTATATGCTCCTCCCTTGGCAAACAAACCTCGACCAGACTGCAGGGCAGAGCTGGCTGTTGGCAGGACCTAGAGGCTTGTCCTTCCTAATACTAGCAGCTCTGTCCTCTCCCAGAAAAATACAAGCACAGCAAGAACACACATTGAGACCAGTTACTTGCTGTAACCTGTGTGTGCGCAGAATGACAATACACACTTGGTAGTTAAAAATCAACCTAACGGAACCACTGCAAGGAAGAGGCAGGGCAAAAAGGTACCAGTTTCCACAGAGAAGGTTACATTAAACTGGAGTTCAAAGAAAAATTGCATTTCTACCTACTCGGGAGACACCAGGAGCTATTCAGCCACCAGTGAGTAGCCGAAAGCCATGCTGAAAGCAGTAGGACTGTCCACAAGGAAATGGTATTGCTCTGAAATGTAAAGTCTCCAACAGACAGCAGCTTGCACAAAGAGGAAAATACCCTGTGTCCCAGCTGTTAAGAAGAGGACTTGGCATTAACCAGACCTGCATCTACCACTATCTTTGAGTGCTGGAACAACTTCTCTAGCATCATCTGGCCAGCTAAAGCAATCACAGTACCATGCCTTCACCTTGGAGAGAAGCTGTCTTACCTCCTTCGCTCTCTGCTGCTCACTGCTGTACAGGAAAGTCCCAAACAAACAGCTGTACAGGTGATCCAGGATGGTTATCAGGAAGTACTCATTGAACTCAAATGCTGTAGGAAACTTCAGACAGAACCAGAAAATTAGGTTGGGATTTTAGAACAGGAATTGCGAATAAACTTTCTCCCACTTTGTGGTCTTGGTAAGGAGTTGGCCTCTCTCCTTTATTTCTAAACCAGGATTTATCTCTGTTCTTTGCCTGGCGGAATATTCAGGCTCATATTTGCTCCTGCCAGGAGCAAGAGTTTCTCTCTTGGAAAGCTGCTTTACATGCGCAGAGAGGAATTTTGAGCAAAAGCCAGAGGTCTGAAGGGTTTGACCGCTGTGTTTATACACACTCAGCACTGCTTCAAGTTGAAGCTTGCTCTGCTATGCCTGCCCCTAATGACAGACCACGCAACAAGACTGTGAACAAAAGGCTGAAGCATATGTGAACCAATGCATAAAAAGAAATGGAAATTTCCCAGGGCCAAATGGAAATAACCTGTGTGTGCAACAGAGCGCTTCCCAGAGGGAACAGCAAAGAGGTCAGCGGGAGGAACAGGTGTACGGGTAGGGGCTGTGTTTGCTGTTGACGTTCCATGCAGAAACAATCAAGCTCAAGACAGGGAGAACTGAAGCTCCACAAAGGGTCAGTAAGAATACATGCAGTGAACTGCAAAGACATGCTGGAGCGATGGAGAGGAGAGCAGGAGGCCTTCCTCCCTCACAAACCACCCTTCTCTTCCCAGGCTGCAACACCCTGACCTCACCAGCAGGTCAGCATGCCTGCTTCTAGGAGCAATCCAAGGATAGCATGATGAAAGTGACTTTTGATGATGTTAAAGCCTCCCTCTGTCTCTGCTTGGACACTGTACAGCTTCCTATATAGTGGCATCCTTTCCCATTTCACCTGTTTTAGTCCATGACATGCCTAATTTTTTCAAAGAACTGCCTGACCATGGCTGACATTTGCTTAAAATGCAGCACAAAGATCACAGCAGACACAAAAAACATTCCAGGTCCTACACACCTGGGGGAAAAACCTCCCAGCCACAAGGTACCTCTCCTGAACTGTGCCTCTGCCATGCTTGGTCTGAGGCGAGGACCTCAGCTCCTGGCTCCGCACATCAAGTATGAATCAGGAGCAGTATGTTTTCCTTCAGAAGAAGTTAAAATGGAACAAATGCAAGTCTTCCCTGCAGGTTTGGTTACAGGATCAGCTTGAGCAGAGGCAATAGGGATCTGCACGCACCCACCACGCTAGAGACTTACATTAGCAGCACAAGTCACTTATGCTTCTGAAGGCACAGTGGGCTAGTGAGGATGGCTGGGGTGTCTGTTCCTACCCATGATAAATGTGAGGCAGCTGTCCCCTATTTCAGGGTGAGGCAAGCTTCTTCTCACAAGCTCACATCTATTATAGCAGCATGTATGTAAGCAGCACCCACTAACTAGCTAACTAACCAGCTAACCTGATGCAAGCTGACATCGTGGCCTTCCTGTGCACTTGTGCATTCAGGCTCTTTGCTAAACAGACTCCCAAGAAACTTGTTGCCAGAATCAAGAAGAGAATAGAAGCCCAAGAAGGAGAGCCTGTGCAGGTCAGCCTGGAAATTACTCCTGTGGCCAGACACTGTGCCACGACTTGGTACAGTGGCTTTGTGGACACGTGTGCCACCCAGCAATTTACCTGTCTTGTCATTTGCCAGACACAGTCGATGAACTGGAGGAAGACAGGAGAGCGATCCGCGTCTGCGTGATTCTTGTCTCCATGGCCAACTCTCTGAAACAGAGCAGGACAAAGAACATAAGTCACACGGGGCTTCATGGGGAAACTGCTGGGGTCTCCTCTCAGTCACCTAAGCTTTTACCAACAACTTTAAGAAGGTTCAAATGAGTCCTGATTTTGCTTTGTCCATATCAGTGGGTAAAGGAGTAAAGCACAGCTACTCCCTTTGTCTTTGAAGTGAAATTTCTTTATGGGGATATTTTCATGCTAAATTAAAACAAGAGTTGTTTGAGTAGAGGCTCCAGATGCTATGCTGGCACTGATTTCAGCTAATAGCTAAAGTTCAGAAGGAAAAAAAAAATGAGAATGGTTTTTGCTTCAGTTGCAGCTGTCGTCCTGGCTACTTCAGTAGTACAGTGTGCTAGATCTAAACACTACCTACAGGCACGGCATGTGGCGATAACCATCACACAACACCTCGCAGCTTCCAAGCGCTGTACAAACACTAATCCAGCCCATCTCCTGCCACCTCAGGAGAGGCAGTGATGAAAGTATCCCCAGAAGTAGGCCTTCAACCCTGACCGTGCTGTGTGGCCTTGGATAAGACATGTGAGGCCTGATTCCTTATAACTAGTATAGTACGTTACTGGTTATATATTACCCAGGAGCCCTAAGTACTGTGCAGAGGTAGCATACGAACATGTAAGTAACAGAGCTCCCTTCCTTTTCTGTAATACTGTTCTCCCCTCACCAAAGGAAATCAGTATCATTATCTTCTTTGTACAGACAGGGAAGCTAAAACACTCATAGTTCAAACACCAGGTAACCGCTTTGCTGCAGCAGAACCTCAGTTTCTCAGAGCCTCAGTTTCCCCACCTTCACCAGAGGATTTGACTATGCAACCCACTGTCGCATATGCTGTAAACAGACCTTGTTCTAGCCCTTGCCAAAATTCAATGACCACAAGAGAATGGCTACAAGCAAAACACAATAGGAACAAAGAGTGAAAGGATACTACTGAAAGGCGCTCTCAATTCCCATCAGTGCAAACTGTAACAAACCGCTGTGTCACAGGTCCACAAGCTGCTTCTCTGCTGACCCTAAGGACACAACCATGAGCTACTCTTGGTCCAGTCTCAAACTGCTGATCTTTTACCTAAACAATTAAAAGCCTCCCCCAAAATAAAATGTGCCTGAAGAAAATGTGAGGTCAAGCATAACCAAGTTCCCCAGCCTCTTCAATACCAAGGCATTTGTTAGATGATGGTGTCCAAGCAGTCTCACAAAATGGACTGAACTGGAAAGACAGACAAAAAAAAAAATACTCCAGTGGTCTCTGCCAACTCCCAGCAGAAATGCCTATCCTGAACCCAACACACACTGTTAGTTTAAAGCCTAAGCATGGGAACACGACACGTCAGTCAGGCACCTGAGAGATTTAATACCACCTGTTCCTCCTATCTAACCAATACTGTCTCCAAGGAAGTTGAGAAATGACTGGAATTGTAGGCAGAAAACAATAGCAGCAGCATTCACCTTTCTTCTGCGATTTCAGCTGGGAGACTTCTCACAGGAAAGGCTAAACTCCTTTGAAATCCTTCAAGGTGGACAATAACTTTCTGTTCAGTGCCTTCCAAGGGCTAGTGACTCACCAGCTGAAATCTGTGGCCGAAGCTCAGCCACTCATTCTCCACTAGCACTTCAAAGCCCCTGATAGTTCGGTAGTAGCCATCTAACATGAGCAGAGAGAGAGAGGTGAGCTGGGCTGTCCGGTCCCAGCCATCACTGCAGTGTACAACCACAGACGTCTTCCCTGACTCCACCTTGTCAGCAATCCGAAGGGCTCCAGCGAGAATGAGCTAGGACAAGGGAAAAAAAAAAAAGTTACAAAATCTCTTTGGAACAGAAACTATAAATGAAAAATGGCTAGTGACAACACAGGACAAACCAAGGGCTCTGTGTGCCTCAAGGAGAATGGTAAATCAGTTCCAACTACTTTATAACTAGGGCAGCAAAGTGGTGAACACATTTTTTGTTCCAGCAAGATGACAACACATCTAAACTGTAGTGTAGGCACAACTCTAGAAGAGCCCTTGCATTAAGCTTAGTCCTTGGACAGGTCAGGATTGAAACACAGGAGTGTTCTGTGTCTGAACACGAATGCAAAATGGCCATCGCCTTGCAACTGCCCCAGGAGCAGATTTGCCCCTGTCTGCATTAGCAGGTCGACGATGTAAGCGGGACATTTTTAGGAAAGAAAGGGCTTAATTTGAAAACCAACATCTGTAGAAGCTGAAGCATTTTGTCCCACTCATTCTGACTCTGCTTGTATTCCTGAAAGGCTGACGGGGCACAAACTCCCAACATTTGCTGGTCTGGACCAGGCAGTAACACCAGGATGTCAACGATCCCTGAGTCAGGAGCTTGGAAACTCTGAGACTCCTGTGCTCTAACCAGGGCTTTCACATAGTTACACATTATCCAGGAACACACTTCACTTCCAAAACACCATGTTTCAGTATTTCACCCTCCTCTCTTGTCCCTCTTCCCACCTCCTCAAAATTCCCCATTCCATGAAACTATGGGTTTAGTTGTTTTTAAATTGAAAACAAATTGTAAGTCTTTAAATTTCTCATGAATTGAAAAATCCAGCACTGGAATTAGCTCTGAATACATTTCCCAGTGAACAGACTGGTACGGACTTGTGGTTACTCAGCCACATCCAGTGGATGCAGACATGCATACCTTGATATGCTCTAGCCAGTGAGTTGACTCTAAATTAGACAGCCAGTGAGTCTCCTCGATATTGGGATACACAATTTCTTTCAGTTTTCTCAGCGACTCTCTCATAACATGAATATTGTGAATGTCCAGGAACACTAATTCTGCATTCTGATAGGCATCCTCACTCTCATAGCCCCCTCCTTTAGCCTGAAGAACAAAATACACATAAAAATCATTAAGCAAAAACATATTTTATATTTTATCCCAATTGTTTGCCCTGAGCAAATATCAGCTGACAAAATACTGCAGTGATTGTGCTATCTAAAGCAAGCAGAAAACATCAGATTTATCTTACAATTGGGAACAAACATGTACACACACACACTTTGTGTCTCTTTCCTGCAATAGTAATGAATGCTGTAATTTTTACTGAAGAATATCACATTACAAGCCTTCTTTTTCTCTGTAATTATCATTTATCCCCATTCAAGCTGCTAGCTCATTAGATTCACTATTCTGTCATTTACAAATTTACCATACTATTATAGAGGAGTATATCCCACACACTAATTGCCTTTCCTAAGTAGTGGGAAAGACAGATTAAAAAAAAAGAAAAAAAAAAATCAGCTTTAGTGTAACAAAGCAGTTCTACCATTAAAACAGGGCTTAGAGTGATGGCATAAGACATAACAGCAGGAAGAACACAGCAACATTCCTAGACGTTAAAG
>VYZW01057508.1:62000-88189 GCA_013401315.1 Balaeniceps rex | reverse complement strand
ATCCGCAGCTTATATTTTGAAGTTAAAGATCATGATGCCTGATTTTCAGAAGTGCTGAGTAACCCCTGCTCCCATCAGGGTTAACAGGGACAGAGTTCTGGTGCTGTTAGAGGAAGTGGTCTTTCGAAGATGTGAAGTGAAAAATGGTGATACACAAGATCTAGGGTGCTAGAGTTTGACGTCAGTACTAGTTTGACTTTTTTTTCCCCGCCTTCTCATTTCTCAATGGAAATCTCATTTCCCATTGTAGATTAATCCAAATGGATCTTTAGTAGTCACACTGATATCTTACAGATACCAGTGCAGGTGTAACAGTGTCTACAGAAATCAGATCATTGCATATGATTCCCTTCACAGGGAAAAACCTTTGTGATCCTCAGGAACAATTTGAAATGGTGGTGGGAAATGTGCTCTAAATTACTACATTCCCAGCTTTAGACAGAGGAAAAAGCACCTGACCTTATTGGCTACAGCATTCACACTAGGCCTTGCATCAAATATGAAGATTTTATGGGATTGAGCATTAGAATCCATGATGGCTTGAAGGTACTTTTCATCTTCCTTGCTTCGCTTGCCACTCACTCCCACCATTGGCTGGCTACAGCGAGTGATCGTTGCTTGACTTTCTGGGTGAATCCATGACAACACCTTTGGAAACAAACAAGAAAGAAATGAAGGAAAAATGGGATTCATTAAACCAGTGAAGTGTTTTACCTGTAATGGCTTGCTCTGGGATCCTCCCACGTATTAGCTGCTTCAAGAAGGCTTGATTCTATTGAATCACGATTGAATGAAAGAAAGAACGCTTCTGTCCTTACTCATTCATTCTGGTGGCATACCCAAAGTTTGAATAAACAAGAGGTGACTGAATAGGTTTAAGTCTGACTTTTAAATATGATGCAGACTGTTTGCTCGCTGTTGTGTGAGTCACAAACACAATTCCTCGCTCTGCAGTCATTGGGCTATGTCTTACTCTACGTTACACCATGTAAAAGTTAAGCACTTTAGGCACAGATTTAATTTTCTATAGACTTGAGAAGTAAACCAGTACATTTTCAGTTACCACTGAAATAATCATCATAACGATGTGTTTTGTCTCCATTTCATTTAATAAGCAGTTTCATAAAGAGTGTCACTAAGTATTCCTCCATCCTGAAAGTCAGAGTAGGCCAGACAATTGTAAACAATGAAATAGGGCTGCTTTGCACTTCCCAGGAGCTGAACTGAGATTTGGTCTCAGTTGTGCTAAGTTATCTTCTCATTTTGGTTTAGTCTACATCTCTTTCACAACAGTAGTTCCAGCAGATAATGCTGCCTTCTAACTCCTCAAACATGTTGCTGTCACTTTTATTGACCATTTATTTGCTCCCTGGAATCCACTCAGCCTGATCTTGGTATTATTTATGGCCCAAAGGTATGTAACACCACCACATCAAAGTGGCTTCTTTTGTCACACTCACTGGTATGCGTCCTCTTGATCTGAAAGATGCTACTCTCTTTAATTCTTCATCGGGAATGTTTACAGGCACAGCTAGAATGGCAGGGTATGTATCACACAGCTCATAGCGCTCATTAATCTTGGTCAACCTCCAGCTTTCATTGGGAATTCCCTAAAGAGGAAACAACAGCAGGTTAGCAAATGACTTGCTCTGAGACCTCAGCACAGTCAAATCCCCAGACCTGAAATTCAAGGCAACTTTTGTTAATGAAGGACATTTAGGGCTGGAGCCTGGGACTGCATTATCTTGGTAACTTGCATTTCATGCCTCTTTCCAGAAAGGTAGCTGTTTTGCTCAGGTCACTGAAGAACAAGCAAGCTAGAAGACTGCAGGCAGGTTCACCTATGGCAAAGGAACTGTGGAGGCTACAGATGTGGCAACACAGGCAATCCTCTGAGCATCTTTAACATACCTCCTGGTCTCATCACGGTGCTTATAGAAGAGCCAGGAGCAGGACAGAACAGGTGACCAACAGTCCTCACTCCTCTCTCAGCACTTAGCTCGAATGTGGTGGGTGGAAACTGGGGATGGAAAGTGGAGTTACTAGACAGGATGGAGGGGAAGACAGAAGGGAGAACAGGCAGTAAAACACCCCCAAAAAAATCAATCTGTTTTGGGCCTTGTTCAGTGTTTGTGGCACAGCTGTGCAATCCCCTAAAACCACCAGACACCTAATAATTGTATGTCTCTGGCTGCGTGACTGTGATCTGGACAGTGATGTGCAACTCCCATGTTCCTCTCAGACTAAGCTCTCTGGTTATGCTAGTCTGACCTGGGCTGAGAGAGCAGGGAACCTACACACACACACACGTCACCGAGCTCAGCATGCCCTGATGGGGAAGCAACTCAACAGCTTCCCAGACGATAATCTCCAGGTAACACCCGAAGCACAATGGGGACAGATCCTGACAACCTGCAGACTTAGTTTGGCCGATGCTGGGAGTTAACGGTGTGGTTGCTGTTGCGTGTCTGCAAGGAGAGACTTAAACAGACACATGCTGCAGCAGGGGTGAGAACCGACACAAAGCATCTCTGTGGGGAAGACAGATCTACGACAGTGAACATGGCCAGACTGTTAAGCAGAGAGTCTGATTTAGAGGAACATCAGCTCTTAAAACAATACTTGCTTCTGTTCTCATAAACAGTACTTCATTTTAAGGAGGGTGGTGGGACACTGATTACCACTGTTGTGGCTCCCACAGGAAATAAATGACAAATCTAACACAAGTCAGATGAGCTGTGGTAATTATGGTTGACCCACACAGACTGCAGCCAGTTCCCCATCAGAGCGGTGAGTCATGCTGTCAAAACAGGTCATGGTTAGAAATATGAGGAGACGACAGACCTTCTGTCTAATATTGGTCACACCCTGCTTGTGAACCACCCCTGGTCCTGGGGCCCTCCCTGGGAAGGAAATGTTACTACAAGGAATCAGCAGAGCTGCCAGGATCACGAGTACCCCAAAACCCTAAAGGAAAGCTATTTTTGGCGCTGCCTGAAGCCAAATAAGTGGCAGAAACACCCATCAAACAGTATGTATACACAGTCCAAGCTTACTGATGGGTAAAACATGCTCACAGGTCTAGCTGCTTTACACAGCAAGGATGGTATCTCCTTGGTCCACCAGCTCTGCTGTCAACCAGGGAATAGCAAGACTTGCTCTTAGCTGTTTATCAGCTGTGATCAAACTGGTTACTATCTGGAAGTGAACTAATGGCAAATGACTAAATTGTTCTCAGTCCTGTCCTAGTAAGTACATGACTGCACTGCAATGGATTCATCAGCAATGCTTGGAGATTTTGCCTCCCCCAAATCTGAACTAAAACTACGCTGGCGGCACACTCTTGGCAAGGAAAATGGGAGCTGACAAGCAGTTACATGGAAGAAACGTTCCTTTTTGTTCTACCCTGCAACTCTACCAGTGCTCACTGAGAAGATCAAGCAGTTACTAGCACTATAAAGCGCCCTCCTTACAGTGCTGGGCAGAATGGCTTCAGCACACGCTGCTCAATCCAGAACTGACACCTCCAAAGCTCTTAAGTCTTTCAGCTGCCACCCTGACAAATTTGAAGGAAATCTTTCCTTTGCAATAACCCAGACCAGGAAAATCCATGACAATCCCTCAAAGAAAGAAAAGATGCTGTGTGTCAGCATTCAAGTTTCCTTTGAATCACAAAGAATGTCTGCTTTCCCCTGGCACAGGAGCCTTGAATCACAGCACCACCCAAAGAGGGCTTTGGATTCAGATCGTGACTTTCTCTAAGGACTTGAAGCAAGCAGAAATAAGCAAAGTAGGCTAGAAGAAGAGCTGAATTTGTATCTTCCCAGGATGTTTGCCATGATGCAGTGTGCATTTATTCATGCTCCTTCAGATTTGCACTTTCTCCAGCTGGAATCAATAGAAAAAGCTAAACATGATATAAAGCACATTGGTATTTCCTCATATAAGATGCATTTCACTGCTTCCTGGAAAGCTGTAAGTACCCAAAAGCCCACTATCAAACCAACCTAAACTGTTACAGATGTAACTCAAGAAGCCTCTGCAGGCTCAGGACCAGCTCTGGGAGCTGCCTGCCTGTGCACCTGCAGGAGGAACTCAGGCATGCCTCGCTAACAGCGGATGTGATGGTCCAGAAACTGCGTGGGAACATGGCTGCTGGGTGTCCACGTTAGTGACCAGAGCATGCTGCCCTGACTGGTGCACAAAGTCTGTCTTCTCCAGGTAAACTAGTAGACCCTGATTTCAGGGGAACTCAGGTGTTTGGTTGCTGCCAGAGGGCAAAGCGAGGAAAGCAACATAACCACATCTATAGTCATAAATTAAATGTGCCCGTGACCGTTCCCACTGAGACCAACTGGCACAGTGCACCTCACATCCATACTATTAAACTCATTTATCCTCAAAACGAGGCAGTTTGTCTGAACTGCCATCCTTGGCTTGCACCAACCTCTGACCTGTGCCCAGGTTTGGCAGCAGGCAAGCTGGCCTTGCAGCCCTCCCACTTCATGAGGATCCTCCCTCAGCACATGAGGATCTTTCACTGACAGAAAAAAAATAATTTCCTTGCTGGAACTACACACAGTCACATCTCTCTACAGGATCCAGTAGACCGACTCTGAGCTTAGCCACGCAGGTATGCCCTGAGCTGCAGCGGGCAAGTCAGGGAAGGTCCTGAGGTACACCCAGTAGTGCCTCTCTCAAACTTGCTTTGAGCCATGAAATACCAAGAGGCTGAGCACATTAGCTCAGATGCATCCCTACACCGACCCCAGATACAGCTGCCACAGCCAAGCTGGTCCCTCTGAAGCATACTCAGCCCAGGCTGTGTCCACTTAGTGCAAGAGAGCTGTGATCCGTTTTGCAGTAGAGACATACCTAGCATAAGCAGGACCTCAGTTAAACCACAGGACATTTAACAGTTCAATTCTCATTTTACTCCCCTAAGTTACACCCAACAATCCCCTGTAGGATGCTGTTCTCATGCTCTACCTTTCCCATGCTGGTTGTATACTAATGCCGGGCACTTCTTTTATCCTCAAAACAGGTCAGCTCCTCTTCTGAATTAGTAATTTCTATACGATTTGTCTGAAAGCAGCAACCACAGCCCTATACTGTGGCTCCCTCGTACATATGACCAGAGAATAGGATTAGACGACCATGACTTCTGTAGGGAAACATCATACATTTCCAACTTCACAACATCTTGTAATATTTTCCAAGTGCTCCCCACCTTGTTAAGCAAAATGAAAGCTTTAAGTTACTCCAAAGGCATCTCAAGGCCTTTTGGTTTCAACTGAGTCTTATTCACTTTGCAATTCTGTTTTATACTCTGCCAGCCCGCGTGTAATAAAAATCAGGGAGCAATTCAGTTTTAAATTTCATTTGCCACATGTGATTCCATTTACCGACTAAATCCCAAACCTCTCTGAGTTCCTTTTGTTCTCTACAGGTTGTTTATTACTCCCCATAGCTTTACACAATCACAGATTTTTAATAAGTTACATATTTCCATCTTTCCCAAGAATGCTAACAGAGAAGTCAGGGGTTTACTGAATATCTTTCCTAATTGCTACAATCTCTAACATATCAACATACTTACATTAATCTGAAAAAAAATTATAATAAATAAATTATATCACATGCAAACTTGCCATGCCTACCAGCATAGACATAGATCCTACCACGGATCCTACTCTAAAAGTCTGGTATGCCTGGTAGTTAGCTTCTACTTTTGCGCTGCTCCCCTCTCTCGGTGTCCCTGCTCCCACAGGGAAATGACTGACCTGGCCTAAGATACACGAAGTTAATGCCTGGCTGTAGTGCTGGGCCGCTCAGGCCCTAGGCCAGCTCTTCTCTAATAGTTTTTAAACCAATTCCAAAAGATCCTGCAGATAGTGCATATGTCCTGCTTTTCTATTTCTGATCACAATTCATACAGTCAGAGACAGGTAATCACATTACCTGATTTGATGATGCCAGTTTTGTTTCACTGCTAACGAATCCCTGGTGCCATTTCAGGACATAACCCTGATTTACTGTAGTATTTGTTATTGCTTTAACATAACCTGGTTGGATTAAGAAAAAAGGCTACAACATTCACACAGATAAATTGAAGATCCATAGTTATAAATGCTGAAATTAAATAAACAGACTGAAATACCTAAAAGTTTTGGAGGGGACATAAAGCTTCATGCTTCATGCTGCAGGACCTAAATCAACTCTAATGAAAGGGATGAAATTCTCCTCCTGGCCAGATCACAACATAAACATCTACTGCAGTACGGTTTGCATCTTCTTCAGCAGCTGGTGTTGGTCACTTCTGGAGATAAGCTACTGGAACAGACGGACTACGTGATCTGGAATGGGAATGACTGTGGCCCATCATGGGTAAAATTCAGATAGGTCACGGCTGCAAAAAATCCTGGTTTGGACTCATTTTTGCAGTTACCAATGTAAGCAAATGACAGGGAGCTTCAGCACATGGACATCAGTTTGGTTTCTTGGCATAAAAGCAGTCAGGCTAAGTTTTTCCTGTCCACTCAAAAATGATACAAAAGCAGGTCATAACAAAAGAAGTACATGCTGCAGCAACGTCTCAATCGTGACATTCTTTACACACAACAGTGCTACCTCACATGAGCAGAAACAAAGACACCACGGCCCAGAGTCCCATTTTCTTTACAGAAAGGCCATGGAGAGCTGCAAATCACATGCATGTAAATGTATGTATCCTTCCACTGTGTAACCAAGCTCCTGCCAAATTTAAGGTACAGCCAATCACAATATAAAAACTAATATGGATAGAAAAGCTTGTATTCTAAAAACAGACATGCCAGGATTAAGAATTTGGAATAATTTACCTTGAAATTCTCAAGAGTCGCCCTTCTTTCTTTGCAGGTATTGTAAGAAGGTCTTTTGTATTTCATCCGTTTTAACTGAAGCTTGGCTAAGTGAATGCTGTGCTTTTCAATAGAGATTATTTTGATAGCACAGGTATTCTTTAGTCTTTACTCCAGAGTTCTAAGTCCTGTAAAGAAGCATCTTTCCCCTACAGATTGGGTTGCAGATCCTTCTTTATAAACAGATCTTTCCTTAAAATAACTACCAAGAAAGAGGTAAATTCTAAACAAAGCAATAAGCGCTGCAT
Source organism: Balaeniceps rex (assembly GCA_013401315.1). Taxonomy (NCBI): domain Eukaryota; kingdom Metazoa; phylum Chordata; class Aves; order Pelecaniformes; family Balaenicipitidae; genus Balaeniceps; species Balaeniceps rex. The sequence goes on along the minus strand of VYZW01057508.1, from coordinate 81,042 downwards.
TATCTGGTCTTATTAGTCAAAGTCAACCTTAGATACTATGCATATCATTGATTACAAATGATCGGAGTTTGTCTCTACTAGGATTTTAGATTGTGGTATCTCATTGCAAAACATACACTTTTTTGCAATGAAGACGGCGGAAGTAAGATACATCTCACTTTCAATTAGCAGCCTAGAAGCCAGCAATCTATCTTAGGCAGCTATTTTAGGAGGGAACAAATCACCCCCAACAGTGAAGCTCTCTCTCCCCATCTGTTAATGACAGGCCTAGATAACCAATTTAGAAGGCATGCCCAGCTTTTAGAAAACTAAAGCTAGGAAAATTAATCCCTTTCTTAGGCTTTGGATGTCAGGAATCAGATGAACAACTAGGCTAGGACAGATGTCTTGTTTTGGTTTGCTTTATGGGAAAGACCCAAATAAATCTTTAAATTACATAGCTGTAAATGTCTTAATTTTACAAAGGAAAATTGGTTTTATCCTGGCAGATCTGGGTAAGACGGAAGTTTACTGTGTCCAGGGCAAAACTGTTACAAAATTGTGCTGCTTCCTCAACTTGAGAATTTTATGACAAGAGTGATTTCATTATAAAACCCAAAATTCTCCCATCTTTTCCCCCAGGGAGGACCACTCAAGTTTTTATCGCAGTATTCCTAACTGACAGCCTACCACTTCATGATCATTAACACCTTTGACCAGTCTACTCTGGACACACTACAATTGTCTGTTCCAAGCTATGGTTAATCACAACACTCTCTACGTTGATCCCTACGCTGATTCCCCAAGAAAATGAAGGCATTCTACATTTAATTTTTTTTCCTTCCAAGTTCCTGTTTGCTATATCTTACAGAAAACTGGAAAGAATTAAAACTGATACAAGCAAGAGCTGAGGTGTGAAACTCAACAATGGGATGTCTGCACCCACAAAATGCATCCTCCATTCCTCACTTCCAGCAGTGGCTGATGACTAAGCCAGAGCAATAGTTTTTTTCTACCAAAGCCTAAAGTCAGCTCTCTGCAGCCTGAGTAATCTCCATCATTGTATGCTACTCTCTCTAAAGCTGTACTGCTGTCATCAATCACTGCAGTGTGGAGAACAATGTCCTAACCCAGCCTGCATGACATTTGTCAGCAGGATCATTCTCTGCTCCATGTGACCTGTAATTACATTACTGCACAGAGCCTCACTTCTGAAGAGTAGAGAGGATGAGGAAGGACATGGCACAGTACTCACCTGTCTTCTGTACTCCCAGGTGGGGTCATACACCTTCCATCCATTTTCTGGGAAAACCTCTTTGTACTCAAATGCAAAAAGTGGCTGAAAGATAGAAAATTTACCATTAAGAGCCCACTCAGAGCCCATTTCCAGGATGTTCGATATCTCAAATAATAACTCATGACTGGTCCTTCTTTTTTTCTCCGCTGCATGACTTCTCTTTTAGGGCTTTGTGAAAAAGATCAACATGTTCACTGTAGCGGGTAATTAGTACTTTCCTCTATACCCCTCATCTTGCTTGTCTATTACCTAGTACTTCATGGACAAAAGGAGTTTATTATTAAATAGAAAGAAAAGACTACTTGGGCAAGAATGCTTTTACATATTAAGAACTAGATCCTTTCAACCTGTATTTGAAGCAAAAATTGCAGTGTTATAACACAACAGATGAACTGCATTCCAGAACTGGGAGCAGTGCAGTCACCATTAGCTGTAAACCTCTGACGGATGTCACTGTGCTTTGAATATTTTCCCTCTGTTATGAGGATGTGAGTATCAGTAAGTTATTTTCCATGCATGAAAGAATCCAGCCCCACAGTAGTAGACTTCTTCTGTTTCTATACCATCTAAATTCCTACCGAATTAATTCTAAGACAGATTTAAAAAACAGCATTTCTCTTCCTTCAACAAAATGCACCCCATGTAAATATAGTACCAGGTAGATGGGACTGAACAAAACAGCTTACTGTCACTCTGTGTCTTTTGGTAACAACTGAAAAGAAAATACTTACCAGATTATTTGAAACTGGGAAAGCATATTTCATTAGGTTCTCAAATATGGATCGTCTGGTTCTTCCTTCAGGCTTATGAGCAAATCGCAAGTTTCGAATATCCTAGGAAAAAAGAGGGAAATCAAATTGCAGATTTCCAAACCACTTCAACATCCAAAGAAACTCCAAAAGCCAGCATTCAAAATAGAGTCACATCACAATGCCCTTTCTAGTACTGACTTAGTATCGTACTTTGAGCACTGTTGTACTGCAACTCTGGGCTTGGTTCAGTGGTTGTCTGCAGCCTTCGGCAAAGCCTGCCACAACCGCAGAGGAGCAGAGGGAGTGCACAGGCATGCCTGATCAGTGGCGTCTTGCCCCTACATGAAGCTTTCTACCTGCTGAAAGTCTAGGGGAGAGCCCCGCTCAGGGACAAGCTACCTCTGGCCGGCAAGACTTTGTGAGACAGACCTCCTAGCTCTTACTGGGCTCTCAGGCTGAGCTGTGCCAGAAGACTGGCAGGGACTGCCTCACAAAGCACCTCCATAGAGCTACTGCACATAGGGAGCCCAAGTCCAGCCAGTTTGGTGCAAAGCAACCAATGCCATATCCCTTTAAAGCTTCCATCTCTCGGAGCATGAGAGAGGATGACTGAAACTGACAACTCCTCCACTTTGCACAGCAGCAGTTTCCACAAAGAGTGGTAACCAAGACCTCCTTTCCATACTCATCTACAAAATCAAATTCAGAAACTAAATAAAGCATCTCTAAGATGCCAAGATTTTCCAGCCAAGCCTACAACTCAAACACTTGTAGTAAACAGTTTAAAAGCCACCAGCAGGAAATGAGCTATCAAGTTCAAGCAGATGAAGATGGTACAGCAAGTCAGAGAATGAGATAAACAGCTAAAGACTAGCTGTCTCACAAGACTGAGGTTAGGCAATTGATCTCAGACAGAGAACATTTCAGGATGTGTAAGTTGTATCTGTACTACTCTGTTATCGCGCTAAACTGCTCTGCATATCCTGGGCCAAGCAGGCTGGCATACATATATATGCTGTATAGGGCCAAGATACCTATTGTATAGTTTGTGCCTGGGTTTCCCACCCAGGGAAACAATGCAATCTGCTCCAAACCTGACCATGTGTGCAAATTTGCACATAGGCAAAATGGCTGAGGACTAGGAATACAGATCAAAACAGGGAATAAATTGGCCTACCAGCACAAGCACCCCTATGTTAGCCAGGGAAGATCATGACTGCAACAGGACAAGGGAGCAGCTGGGTGATTTGGTACAGATTATATCAACTGCTCTTAACTCAGCACGCCCACAGCTTGTGAGTCTGCTTAGTTTCCTGGTGCCTCAAGATCACAGCAGTGACCAGAGCTGTTGAGGGCTCATTTTCATTCCTCCATCTGCCCTTATTCAGAAAGTGGCATCCTTTCAGCCTTGAGGAGGCTCTGACAAGAGCTCTAAGCAGCCTGAGACCTACCAGGTTCAGAATCCAGCTCTTCCCACATTGCCACTGAGGGAAGCACAGGGCCCATGCCCTCGTGAGCAGGGGAGGTTATGAATTTAGACCAGAGATGGTGTCTTTATCTACTCTGTGGGTCTATAGTAAGTAGACATGAGGAGGTGAATTGTTAATTTTTAGTGAAGTTTGTATTTCCAATGATTCCAAGCGCTCTTGAGAGGCACATGTGAAATATCTACTGCTTTGAAAGAAATGAAAGAACAGCCTCGAGGAGGACTGAAGGCTACTTTCCAGTCCCTCACCAAAAAGCACAACAGCAGGTGGACATAAGCTAATGATTTAGGGGGAAACGTGCCCCTTTCTTGCTCTTGAAATGCAAGTGAGTGAAAGGCATCCTGTACTCCACAATGACTGGAGTCTTCCTGGGATAGGCTGGTGGGCAACCCTGAGAACTGCATTAGTGGGATGAAGGCCTAGGTTTCCACTATGAAGAAAAGACATAATCTAGTACAAAGCCTGAATAAAGGTTTGGATCTTGTCTTGAATGAGTGGAGCTGGAGAATCCTGAAAATTACTTTTAAAATCAGATGGTTTTTGAAGTGTATGAAGCCATACTGACTAAAATGTTTCACAGAACTTCCTACAGTACTACAGAGAAAACGTTTTAAAATATATGTTCCCCTTCCCCTATTGTAAAACACAGATAAAAGTTTACCTTGCATACAATCTCCAGCCCATATGAATTCTCACCACGACTGGAAGCACCTCCAATTTTCTCCACTCTGTTGATTACACCTAAAGATGCATCTAGGACAAAAGGAGGGTCCTGTAGACAGTTGAAATTTGTGAGTTTAAAAAGGGGAGGGGGAAAAATCCCCAGCTCCTGCTCCCTTGTGCCTATATTCCCAAACATATAGCTATGATTCCCACAGAATTACTCTCAAAGAACACCTAGGTCTAAAGATTGAATAGCCAACAAAAGCAGATGGTTTCAAAAGCTTACCCGTTCCATGCTTTTAAAATACAGTCTATAATTGGTAACAGTAAGGGTTCCTCTGATTGCTCCAGTGAAGGGGCAGATGTAAGTAACATCCTTAGCTTAAAAAAAGAAAAAAAAGAGTTGTTAATTTCATGGTTAATTTATGGGAGTAAAATTATGACAGCAACAGTATTTTGGGGGCTCCACTTTTCAGATCACAAAATGAAAACAAGCTTAGTCTAGGCTTCTAGCTTAGAGCTAGCATGCAAGTTGCAGTTCTGCGGAGAAGGTCAGAGTCTGGGTATAAATTGAACTCCAGGCAAGTACCATCACCTAGAATCCTACATTTGCACAGAACTGCTACCCGTGTAAAAAAAAAAAAAAAACAGCATTTGGCTGCAAACTGTTTACTGCTACTGAGCAATGCACTGCCAGTAGCTGAGAACACCATGCACAAAAAGAGGAGGCAATTCCTGCCCAGATGCATACATTTGAAGCTGACAACAACCTGCATAAAAGCTAAGGATTGCCCGCAAGCTGGCCTGTGCCACCAAGGACAGGAGAAGGCAGTTCTCCTACATGTGGCTTTTAGGAAGCTTGGGTCCTTCCACACACCCTTGCACACAGAGTCAGCCCTGGGATGAAGGCCCTCATGCTAAAAGCCAGCAGAGCTACGGAAATTTCCAGCAGTCACAAATCTGTGTAGCACCCAACTGCCGGTGATTTTAAGTCTGAAGTCAGTGATCAAGTTACTCTGCAACAATTCAATTATTTTTGAGCCTGAGTGACGGTGACTCAAAACACTCCCCTTCTTAAAAGGCCTCAAACGTTTCTCACTTGTTTCAGCAAAAGGCAAGAGATGCTGCTGGTTTTCCACAGCGAACACCTCCCCTAACTGCCCTTCTGTTTTACATCAGTTAAAAATGCCAACATTGAAGTCATTCTCTCCCCGCCCCCCAGCAGTGACCCATCACATCTTCTGCCACCGAAGCAGCTGGCTGGCTGTGCTGTGGCAATGGTTTGCGCTATCACCGACAAGTGACGACACCCCACAAACACACAGAGATCCTTTCAGAAGGAGACCCACTGACCAGAGCTGCCAGATCCATAAAAGAACTCCCTGGACCATCTTAAAAACCTCAAGCCTCCAAACCCTATGGGATCCATTTTGCAAGGTCTGTGTGAAGTCAGGAGGACAGCTTGCCTCCCATCCAGGTGAGGGCCACCACACACAACAGGCGTGAGGCTACTGGGGTGTCAGGATGGGGACCTCAATTTCTTCTACCTTTATCCCATGAGATTTAGCCTGGAGGGAAGCAGTAAGGGAGAATGCCTTACTCCAGGGCACTGGCAACTCATGTAACTAAATCATCCTCATGTCCGCTCTGCTTCTGCATAGTCTTCACTGACTCTTGAGATTTGGGTAGGGAGAAGCATCCTTAAAATATCAGGAATGACTAATTGAGAGCAAAATACATAGCACAGAATTTTTGGTTAAAAATAAATAAAATAAATATATATATTAAAAAAATGCGCTAGCAATTTCATTATTTATTTATTTTAATTTACGTGCATTTGTTCGAAGGACAATTAAACACAAAATGCTTCAGGCTAGTTCTAATTAAACCAAGTGTTTCATTATTGGCCGATTATTAATCACTTCTTTTCAAAGACTAGTTTGGCAGAGGTTTGAAAGCAGACTCATGAAGCATAGTAAGGGTGAGGGCAGCCTGCCTGTTTTTTCCACTAGAGTTCCCATTATTCAAAATGTAATTTCAGAATGTTTAAAAAAAATAAAACAAAATCTACTAATAAGAGAAGTGTGCATTTACATCTGAAAAGGAACAGGATTTCTGGGTAAAGAGGAAAGGAGCTAGAAAAATGTTTTCCAGGTAAGGAATCCCAGGCACGATCTCAAACACTGGCCTTGCCAGCTTGTAAGCCACATCACCTTTCACATTTGCATTTTATTAGCTTGGTTTCCTAAGGAAACAATTTCACTTAATTACACTGCACATGTACACATGTACCTACACACGTGGCTTGTCTGACCTTAACCCTACCACGGCTGTATGATTTCAGCAGTCTCTGTCTGATAAACAGGGATCTCCAAGGCATTAAAATGCTTCACTGTTTGTGAGAACGGATGCCAGGTATAATAGAGAGGTTGTACCAGTGCTACTACCAAGGGAAAGTCTAACAAGCTCAGCCTTTGGTAGATATAAGAGAATCCATATGGGAGAAGGATACTGAAAACCAGGATTTACTAATTCCCCTGCTTACAGGGGGAATTTTATAGGGCCAATCTTACCCCAGATTATTGGGTTGGCTGAAATAACTTTTCTTCCCTTCCCTGTAAAATCCAAAGAGAATTACATTTGGCTTTCTTGACACTTTTAACAGGAAATAATTATTGCTGATGAATAATAAAGATTTTGGTTTTGCTACCTTTAACTTCTTGCTGGACCAGGCAGCTGCTGTCTGGCCTACTCCAAAAGCCAGCCAGTCTTACAGACTTAGGTGGCTCATCACATCATTTGCCAACAGATAAAACACTGGTAACTCTGATCTCTTAAACCATTCCCCAGGAACCCTTCAAAATACAGTCTTGCTGTCAAGAGTTAACTGTGCCTCTGGAGTGAGTTAGATGTCAGTCTGCAGCGCATGGTTGGAGTATGAGTTCTGAGTCCTTAGGAAAGGAGTGGAGAAAAGGATCAAGCATTGAGGTGGGGGGTTTTTTGTTGTTTTTAATTTTTTTTGTGGCTGGGTGGGTTTTTTTTGTGATGTATTTTCAGGTTTGGTTTTTGGCTTTTTTTGTTCTTAGGACTGAAGCTGCACTCTTCCATATCATTTTAAGAGGAAGGCAACATGTTAAACTAGTGAATGCAAAATCTTTCACAGAAAATTAATCAAGAGGCTTACTCAAACTTTCAGACTGGAGTGCATCAGCAAACCTGATGCATGTCAGAATGTCTGGATGAAAAAAAAGAAAAAAGCCCCATCCCCATATCACAGCAAGTTCTCTGCAACAGCACTCTATCCTCTCCTGCAGTCTGAGACAGACATTTGACACACAATTGTGCTGTGTCAACCTAAGAAGTTGCCCTGTGGCAAGCACAACTTGAAACAGTCAATCCATGTCCTCTGAGGAGGCAGCGAATGCGAAGCTATACAACCTACCTCATCACTCATGCTAAGATATGTTGAATTGCCTTGTATTTGCTACATGCTAAGAGGAGACATATAGTTACCTTGGCTCATGTGATGCGCAATAACTTGATTAATGAAACAACATGATCATGGTTCTCAAAACATCAGCAATTTGCTGTTGTTGGTCAATGACCACCAAGATATTTTGCTCTGTGGATATTCTATTTGGTCAGCAAACAATGAGGAATTTCCTCTTCACATACCCATGTCTTTAATGGTTTCTCCTGGTAGCAAAGGTGGCTCTTCCATTTCAGCCAACTTATTAGTCTCTCTCAGGACCTAGGCAAAAGATAGAGGTAGAAAAAGAAATTCTTTACGTTTTCATAAACCAAGAAGTTTACACTCACCTGCAACGGGTCAACAATATCAAGGACAACAAATATTCAAAGATCTTGAGGTACTGCCTAGTGTCTCAGCCTCTAAAAGGTCAACACAAAGCATGTGAAAGACCTCCACGCAGTCCTTGAGCATACCATTGGGTCACGCACAAGTGTTTAAGCAAGGCTGTCTGCAATGGCGAAGCTGTTCGAAGAAGGCTCTGCACTTTGGCAGCACACTTCCCAGGTGGCTGCCTTTCATGCTCCAACTTTCTCCTCCCCAACCCATCATCATGAGTCAAACTCTCTGTCCACGCAGAACCAAAGGGATCTGTTCCTTTCCTGGTTCAAGTGATTAACTGTTACAATGATCACAGAGTCAGAGAGTCATAGAATCATAGAATCATTTGGTTGGAAAAGACCTTTAAGATTATCGAGTCCAACTGTACCTGTCCACTACTAAACCATGTCCCTAAGCGCCTCGTCTACCCGTCTTTTAAATACCTCCAGGGATGGCGACTCTACCACTTCTCTGGGCAGCCTGTTCCAATACTTGACAACCCTCTCTGTGAAGAAGTTTCTCCTAATATCTAATCTAAACCTCCCCTGCCGCAACTTGAGGCCATTGCCTCTTGTCCTATCACTTGCTACTTGAGAGAAGAGACCAACACCCACCTCGCTACAACCTCCTTTCAGGTAGTTGTAGAGGGCGATGAGGTCTCCCCTCAGCTTCCTCTTCTCCAGGCTAAACAACCCCAGGTCCCTCAGCCGCTCCTCAGAAGACTTGTGGTCTAGACCCTTCACCAGCTTCGTTGCCCTTCTCTGGACATGCTCCAGCACCTCAATGTCCTTCTTGTAGTGAGGGGCCCAAAACTGAACACAGCACTCGAGGTACGGCCTCACCAGTGCAGAGTACAGGGGAAGGATGACTGCCCTGGTCCTGCTGGTCACACTATTTCTGATACAAGCCAGGATGCCGTTGGCCTTCTTGGCCACCTGGGCGCACTGCTGGCTCATATTCAGTCGGCTGTCAATCAACACCCCCAGATCCCTCTCTGCCAAGCAGCTTTCCAGCCACTCATCCCCAAGCCTGTAGCATTGCATGGGGTTGTTGTGGCCCAAGTGCAGGACCCGGCACTTGGCCTTGTTGAACCTCATACAATTGGTCACAGCCCATTGGTCCAGCCTGTCCAGGTCCCTCTGTAGAGCCTTCCTACCCTCAAGCAGATCAACACTTCCTCCCAGCTTAGTGTCATCTGCAAACTTGCTGAGGGTACACTCGATCCCCTCGTCCAGGTCATTGATAAAGATGTTGAACAGAACTGGCCCCAACACTGAGCCCTGGGGAACACCACTCGTGACCGGCCTCCAACTGGATTTAACTCCATTCACCACCACCCTTTGGGCCCGGCCACCCAGCCAGTTTTTAACCCAGAACAGAGTATGCCTGTCCAGGCCATGGGCAGCCAGTTTCTCCAGGAGAATGCTGTGGGAGACAGTGTCAAAGGCTTTACTGAAGTCCAGGTAGACAACATCCACAGCCTTTCCCTCAACCACTAAGCAGGTCACCTTGTCATAGAAGGAGATCAGGTTAGTCAAGCAGGATCTGCCCTTCATAAACCCGTGTTGACTGGGCCTGATCTTCTGGTTGTCCTGGATGTGCTGTGTGATGGCACTCAAGATGATCTGCTCCATGACCCTCCCTGGCACCGAAGTCAGACTGACGGGCCTGTAGTTCCCCGGATCCTCCCTCCAGCCCTTCTTGTAAATGGGCATCACATTTGCCAACCTCCAGTCAAGTGGAACTTCCCCAGTCAGCCAGGACTGCTGATAGATGATGGAAAGGGGCCAGCTCCCTCAGTACCCTTGGGTGGACCCCATCCGGCCCCACAGACTTGTGTGTGTCTAATTGGCTGACCAGGACCACTAACCATTTCCTGTTGGATCATGTGTGCTTTGAGCTTTGTTCTACTCCCTGTCCCTGTCAGGGGACTGGGTACCCAGAGAACAACTGGTCTTACTACTGAAGACTGAGGCATTAAGTACCTCAGCCTTATCCCCATCCTTTGTCACTATGTTCCCCCTCCATCCAGTAAAGGATGGATGCTATAAAGTAGATGAAAATGATGCTATAAAGTAGAGCAATTTCTAGTTTACACTGAGGAAAGTTAAAAGGGACACCTTGTCACACCACTGTCTTCAGTGGGGGTCTGACAACTGCAAAGGTCCTGATTTGGCTCAGTAGTAGTGACTTGTTACAAAGGTTATATTTTGATAGGCATGTATAGGAGGTAGAGTTTCGATTGTTTTTGGCTGCCAAATGACCCTTCCTCCACTTTCCCTCGGGATAAAGTTATACCACAGAGCATTACTTTTCACAGATATGATTGCATTTACACAAGGGTTTTCACAAGAACAGCTGCTATCACGAGCAGATGGACATTTTAGGAAAGCACGGCTGTAACTATGAAAGTATAACCTGAGGTCTAAACCTATGGTAAGAACTAGGGGAGAAGAGCACATCTAAGTGACCAAGCAAACGCAGATGGATTTAATCCTCGAACCGGCCACAACCAATGACCACAACCACAGCAGCACACCAGTTGCTCGACCTAATAACACAGACAGAGAGCAGGTAAGTTAGTCCAGACTCTGCCTCATGCTGTAGCAACCACAAGATTTTGGGTTTAAAGTTGGCATGCATCCTACCTGGTGGAGGTACAGAGAGAGAGCTCATGTCTGCTCACAACTGAATGTGCAGACTCACCCAAAATGCTTTATCTTAACGTGAGGAAAGAGAAAGAATTGTTTTAATTTGATCTCAGGAAATCCCTGCAAAGAAAATTCAAAGACATGGCCTAAAGTGGCACTCTAGAACCTGACACGTGTGTTGTCAACTTTCATGTAGGATCAAGCCAGAGGGAGAGCCTCGGGGAAGAAAAATTCTCTAAACTGTGCAAAAAATGAAAACAAAACCCAAAGAAACCCCACACCACAATAAAAGCACGTTCCAGCATTTTCACACAACAGACTGATGTATAGATGAAAAGATTAACAAGATCAAAGCCTTCTTGAGAACAAGATGTACATTTTTAAAAATGCATTCAAAGGACTCTTAAAAAAAAAAATAAATAAGAGCAAGCACAGTCCTGGCTTCCTAACAGGAACCTCACAACTGCACCCACTTAGGCCAGCTTTTACCAGGGAGGCTGCCAGGGCAGCCGGACTGGGGTCTACAGGATGGGTAAAGGGAGGACACCACTGACAGAGCTCACTCTGGCAGCACTGAACTTGCAGGAAAGCTTCTCCTCCCCCATGTCAGCAATACCAGTAAAAACAAGGTTTTGCTGGTATAACTAGCAGAAGTCTATGCTGAGGACTACTTGTCAGCACAGCTGTGTTGGCCAAAGATCACACATCCCATCAAAACCCTGACTGACGGTCTCCCCGACAAAAGCCTGTGATGCAGACCTGCTTTCAACTCCTGTGTGTAGATTTTTGCGCTTCAGTAAAGCCTTGAAATTAGCAGGATAACATGTGGATTATGACAAATGAGACGGAGGCTTCTGGCTAATTAGTCGATAAGCGGTGGTCATCTTTGTAGCCTTTTATCTTGGAAGGACATTAGTAAACATACACGCTACGTTCAGGACACGATCACAACTTCTTTGAGAAGGTCCATACCCCGGAACGGGAGCAGCTGCTGCTAGGATCACTTTGGTCAACAGCTGGACTCGCTGCGCTCCTGCAGATGTCGGCGGCAGCACATCCAGCGGTAAACATTTGGGGGACTGGGCTGTATCTTAACCGAAAACAAATACGAGGTAAGATACATAGAAAGCATTTGGTATGACAAACAGCTGCCATGATCACTAGGTGGGCAGCACTCAGGTGGATTTTAAACACTGTACTGCAGGTGGGGGAGAGAAGCAGGGAAGAGGCAAGCAGTACGAAAGACAAAGACCTCCATGTCAACACCATTGTGCTAAAGACAAGGTTGAAAGCTTTTTTGGTTTAAAACCTGGCTCTTCTAAGTCTAATAAAATCCATCTGCTCACTCGCACTCTCTGAAATGTGGAGTCCCCAGGGTCAGAGGAAAGGATTAGTGATCCAAACCTGCACTCACTTCAACACAGGGCAGCGGATGGATAGCCTCCTGGCAGCACAGCACTTCAAGATCAACACTGCCTCTTCTCCCCCCCCTTTTTTTTTTTCTTTTTTTTTTTTTGTACATTGTTGAGGACTAAACTGTCATTCTCCCCATCCCACAGCTGACCTCAGCCACACGACTTACCTGAGGTAATGCAGCACCGACTGCCTTCACGATGATTTCGAAGTCGGCGCAAGCATATCACCCCTCGATAACAGTGGCCCTTCTCAAAAGGCTGACACAGACATGGCCAGAAAGGCCAGGACAAACACTTCTCTGGTGTGCCACTCTTTGCAGCATCTGCCTGGCTTTAGACCTTGAATGAGCCTCCTAAATTGGAGCATGAATACTTGAAACCCATCCTGGCAGAAACCAAGAAAGTAACGGTAGGCATTTTCCTGAAATCCACCTCCATCAATGGCTCCTTAAAATTGATTCGGGTAAATGCAATCTGTGTGCAGCTGACAATGCAGGCAGCAGGCGCACGAGAAGACATCTGGGGCAGTGTTAAAGGACAGGGTGTGGTGGTAGGAGGGAGGAAAAGTGGGTGGGTAAGGAAAGAGTAGTTTTGGAAACAAATCAGGGGGAAGAATGGGACGGGACAATGCACCTGGAGCTCTTGTAGGACGCTAACACCATAGATGGACCCTCTGCCCCTTATATGACTAAGGAGATGACATGAAAAGCCCCTCCACCTTACTGCCATCCTCCCCTCCCACCCCCCAATCAAAAAATGGTTCATAAAACTGTCAGAGAAATCTTTTTTTGTACATTAGCCTATTTTCAAGACTCTAAAAATAACACTCCTGGGCCCAGATTTAGCCCTCTGCAAATCTTGCAAAACAAAATTAACAGCTCCAGTGAGACTGGGAAGCAGGTAGGGGAGCCAGGGACACGGCTGCAGCAGCCCGGCTGCAGGAGAGTGATGGCTGGCTACTGATGCATTAACGCTCCTGAGGCAGGTACCATATACATGTGTAACTGTAATGTTTTACCTTTGTGTGCCTCAGGTTTTAAAATTGTTCAGTGGGAACAAAAACAAAGAGAGCTTTGAGATCTGCAATGGAGGTCGCAGCCAGAGCTGGGCAGAATCAGCGTTACTTAGGAATAGGACCTGCGTTGACGTAGAGCCACACACCAGACGTATCTGTCACAAACATCCGTTTCTGTAAGAAACAAATACAACCACCAAAAATCGGTAGACTACTTTGCCTTGCCTCTAAGCCAAACAAGGTCTTTGTTATCTTTTCCCCACAAAAATGTTATGCTTGGTAACTGAATCTCCAGGGGAATGAAGAGTTTAGTTACACACCAGAATAACCTTTATTTCTGTCTTCTTTTACTGAGTAACATAATCTACCCATTCCACCCGTCAGCAGCTCTCCCTCTAGATAAAACAGCTCTCTGGGATGCTGAACATGGGAGTACCTTAGCACCTAAACACAAGTCCTGCCTCAGCTCAGAGAGGGTGTGAGGACTTCATGCCACCACCTACCTTTGTTCTCTGCTCAAGCAGCGACTTGGCAGAACAAACCCACACTTGCTACATTTAACAACCGCTTCTCTTACTCCAGGATCCCACCTTGTGTTAGCTCCAGCCCACATACCCGTGGCTGAAAGTGCAGAGCTCTCTCATGCCCTCCCACCAATAGCACCCAAGGCAGGAAAACCCCAGTGCCGTGTTGTTGACACAACCTCCAGATCTCAGCAACAAAGCAATCACCTCCTTTGCTTGCATGTCCGAGGTCAGGCAAAGAGATTTAGATCCTAGTAAAAAGGTAAGACTGCTCCCTGCCTCATCCCTTACCTCTTCATACTGCGATTCAGGACACTGCAGTTCTGCCAAGCCTCTCCAACCACCTGTTCACACTGCCTCCCAACACAGCAGCCAGCACGCTGCTCCAAAAATCCCTCTCCTGACTGACGTCCCTGCACGACTCACGCACAGCTCGTTCGGAGCGGCTACAGCCAGCCCAGGGCAGTACGGAGATACATTGCACCGTAACTCTAACTACAGGGTCTCAGAGGTCTGCGCATCACTGAACGCTGCTCCAGAAGGACCTGAGAAGGTGCATGAAACTCTATATTCAGGGTTTGCTTTTCCCTGTGAACAAAACAACTGATACGTTTTCCTCTTGTATTGCCCAAGAGGCATTTGCCTACCAGCAGAGCTCCACAGCCAGGATGACAACACACATCCTGCGCTGGCCGAGGCTGAGCCAGGATTGCCTCCTCCTACCCAATCTGCCAGCGTTGTAATTCTCCCTTATCTAGTTCAATCAAGATGCCTGGGTTAGCTTAATGGCTTTTTTAATGGTTGTTTTTCCATAACCTGGATCATTTTGCCAGGACTGGCTCAGGGCACGACTACGTGAGCAACCGAAAGGGTGTAAACCCAGGGTGAGGGAGCGAGAGCAGCTGGACTGACTAGGGACAGTAACTTTGTCCCTGGACACTGGCATCTGCAGCACAAGCCTCCAGATGACAAAGACGCATGAAGAGAGCACCTGAGGTCCCTCCCAGCCGCTTTCCAGTTATTCTCTTCTACTTTTTTCTCCTGAATATTTGAGTCTTGAAACCCACGGACAAAGGTCAGGTTTTTTTGGCTTCATGCAACTTAAGGGGAGACGACAGTTTTGCATTACCGAATTGCTGTGTAACAGTTTTCCCAAGTCTGCATAGATTCTTCTATCCTGAATCACAATCAGAATGAACAAAAAGAACCTTTTTTGGTTTAGACAAAATTAAAATGTACCCTTTTTGTGATTTTTTTTTCCCCTCTGAGTTAATCTCTCCTTGGTAACCTCCTACACACTTGTCGTGGTTTAACCCCAGCCAGCAACTAAGCACCACACAGCCACTTGCTCACTCCCCCCTGGTGGGATGGGGGGGAGAACCGGAAGAATAAAAGTGAGAAAACTTGTGGGTTGAGATAAGAACAGTTTAATAATTGAAATAAAGTAAAATAGCAATAATAATAATAATAAGAAGAATATACAAAGCAAGTGATGCACGATGCAATTGCTCACCACCTGCCAACCGATGCCCAGCCAGTCCCCAGGCAGCGATCGCTGCCCCCCAGCCAACTCCCCCCAGTTTATATACTGAGCATGACGTCATATGGTATGGAATAGCCCTTTGGTCAGTTTGGGTCAGCTGTCTTGGCTGTGCCCCCTCCCAGCTTCTTGCACACCTGGCAGAGCATGGGAAGCTGAAAAAGAAAGTCCTTGACCAGTGTCAGCACTACTTAGCAACAACTAAAACATCAGTGTGTTATCAGCATTCTTCTCATGCTAAATCCAAAACACAACACTATGCCAGCTACTAGGAAGAAAATTAACTCTACCCCAGCCAAAATCAGGACAACACTCCAAATTATTTTGCACATTTTGAACAGATTTGTTATGTACAAAGCCACAGTGCTGGTGCAACATGTGCGACCTGACACCGTGACCACCTTGCTCCTGCATTATTCCTTTCCCCAAAACCATGTCTGCCCCATCTGTGGAAAAGACAAGCTCTCCAGGCTTGGAGCTGCTTTTGTTCCAGCTGCACACAGTCCTGTTCTGTGTTTCCTACAGCAGGAAGCCAGTCTCTTAACTGGTCCCTTGACATAAACATATATAACCTGTCTGTACAGACAAACATTATACACACACACACACAATCCCTCTGCATCTGCAGTCCCTGAACTCACAGGTTTGGCACATCTACCTCATGAGCATGCACTGGTCAGCAGCAACAGGCGGGACATACACTGCAGGGACAAGAATGTGCGTGTTGTACCTGTGCGTGTATATATATACACATAGAATTAGAAGATTTTAAAAATATGTAGCTTTTCAAATTATGGGTGAAATATGGATTTGAAACTCAACAGCCAAGTGAAAAGTTTTATCTCCTATGGGAAAATATTTGTCTGATACTTCACATTTTAATGGACTACCAGGGAATATTCTGCTTTTAGTGAACACACCTAAACTTTCCTCTCTCCCCACCTTTTTTTTTTTTTTTTTAAAAAAATGTCTTTCTCTCAAGGACTGGCACATGATTAAATACCTTCCTGAATCAGCACTATTGCCACTCTGCAGGCAGGGTAGTCAGTAAACTCCAGGAATATCCATTTCACCTAAAACTGAAGATCCACATCGGAGCTTGTCACCCTAGGCACTCTGTTCACTCAGCAGAAAGCAGGAGACCTAGGAGATTCACCTTTATGGTGAGTGCCTTTCTTCCCACCAAAGGCTGAGAACTAGGGTAAGTAACTCCAATGCAGATCTGGCAGGGTGAATCCCACCTCTGGTGCTTCACTGCGGCCAGTGCAGCAGTGCCTAATCTCCTGGACATCCTGATACAACTGAGTACTCACAACCTGTACTTTGCAGAGAGGTCCAAACTTACTGTGTGCAGAGAGGCAGCAGGAGATGAGCCAGGCCAGATCCAAAAATTGCAGGAACTTCATTAAAACAGACGTGACTCCAAAGCTCATAGGATAGGTCTTACTAGCTGAGATACCAGAGACAACTTTTGGGTCAGAGCTGGCTCGGAGAACCACATGAGGGCAGTCAGCTTTTCTGCAAAGGCTTAGCCATAGGATTACTTTTACGTACTTGATTTTTTTTAAAAATGTATTTTCTTTGTAAATCCAGAATAAAACATATACACTTAGGTAACCAATGCTTTTCTCCTTTCAAAAGCCTTTTGGTGGTCTCAGACCATGTTCACCTATTCCTTCCCCTGAACTGCCCTCCCACTCCATCCCTTTCCTCTTTCATGGCTGTTGCCATAAAAGTCAATCAACAAAGGACACTGCCACTATGGCAGGTGTAACAAGAGTTATCATTACTCCAATGATGGTGTAAAAACCTCTGAAACAAAACAGATACAGAAGCTCTTTCCCTTCACCTCAGAAAAAAACCATGGAGGTCTAATTCTGTCCAGCTGATGTCAACAGAAGCTGCAGAACTGACACAAATATGTGCAGAATCAAGACCTCTATGCTTATTTAGGATAATTTTTCATAGGTGCATTGGTTTCTTTTCTAAACGAAACATTTCTTACAACAGGAAAAAGGGCACATTTTGCCGCCTTGCTTCTGTCTTCTCAATGCTCAATTAGAAGGACCGCGAAACAGTAGCCGTGCTTACTTGACAAATCCTCCTGTAGACTGCAAACACTGTACTACATTGGAGAGATTTTCAGCTGCCATTTATGGCTATTTCAAGTGTACTTTGAAAAGATTTATGTGCTATGTATCCTATTCGAAATGTAATAAAACATAAATTGAGTAAGTAAATGGACTTTGTTGATTATTTTTGAATCATTAAGAATACCACAGCAGAATGACTACAGGAAAGAACAGCAGTACCTCTGCATGACTGAGGCACAGGGACTTTTCTGAGGAGTATGACCATATGGGTTGAAAAACTATGTTAGAGACATTCAGACCAGCAAGATATTATTTGCAGGGAAATGTTTTGTGTCTTATTCTTCTGGGATATTAGAAGTTGAAAGGGGAAAAGACAAAACACCATGGACACATGGATCATTTCAGAACAGTACACAGAGAATCAAACATACCGTCCAAAGACCACATCAAGCCCATTCAGCTCCTAAGAGAGCACTCAGCCAAAGAAGGCTTCGTAGCTTGGTTAAAAAACAACACAAGAGGCATTTAAGCTATCAATAAAATGTTCTGACAACAGACCATCTATTACACTACTCTAAAGACAATAATCACATACAACATACACTGCAACTGCCTTTTAACTATGCTTTCCTAGTCTCAAAAAAACCACTGACACAACTAAAAAAAACAAATCACAAACTGTGATCTCTACCTACTGTGTATATTTTGAGAAAGTATAAAAAGGCTTGAGAAATCACTTGCTTGCTTACTTACCACTGTCTTGAAAATCTTTACAAAGAAGCTGAAGATGAGTGTATTTTAAAAAGAAGTAACACAGTCACCAGGGTAATATAAAGGGACTCTTCTGGAGGAGGAAGTAGCCACCATGCAGTGTTTCCCTGGGGTTTTCTGCTTTGTTTTTTCCACGATGTACTTCTCCACTCAGACCCGAGTGTCCGGTGATGAAGAACAGCCTCTCTGGGCTGGTGAATCTCCTGGGCCCTTGCTGTACAAGTACCAGGCAAGGCTTAGAAGCTCAAAGGAACACACTGAACACATTGTTGAGGGCCACTCGTTCAACCACAGCTGGCTTGTCTCTTCAAGTTTGTGTGGCTTGGTGCCTCAAGACAATTCTCTCATTAGGCTCTGACAGAAAGTCGTCATTGACTCAACACAGCAACGCTCCCTGGCACAGAAGGTTGCAGATATTATCTATTCAGACAAGTCCAACATTTTTTAATACAGAACCTTCTTTAGTGCCAAGGGTTCCACATACGTCTCAAACGACAACGGCTCTGTTCTCCACTGGCTGCTCAAAAACTTTGTACAGCATGTTAGCCTGACTCTATCCTTTCTTTATTTTTACTGCATTTTGTTTAGCAAACAAATAGATTAAAATTTTCAAGGAAAGCATTAACTAGTTCAGTGAAGTCTTAAGTAACAGAAAAACACTCTGACCAAAGAGAGTTATAAATTCTACCAACTAAAGTCAGTCACAGGAAAGTGTCTCTGTTACCAAGAATTTCACTTTGGAGTTTAGTGATATGTAAGATAAGGATTCAAGATACAAGTGATTACAACAATCCTACAGAGGGAATGAAGACGTTTCGTTCAGTGCAAAAACATCTACAGAAAATCAAATCTTGGCAGGTACTGCATGCAGTCACAAATCTGCGTGCTCCTTTTAAATACCATGCTTGTTCATTCCTGCCTGATTTGTGCTTCAATCTACAAAACTATAACAGGGCGGGGGGGGGGGGGGGGGGGAAAGCCACCCCTCCCCCGTTCTCGTGCCAA
>VYZW01057508.1:33585-56713 GCA_013401315.1 Balaeniceps rex | reverse complement strand
ACTAGCACCGACAGCAGTTGATTTGAGGACAGGTTGTGGGACTGCAGTCGCACTGGCAAAACCAACACAAGGGGCTGTCCACAGGTAGAGGACAGATCTCCATCTCACCTCCCAGGCTTGTTCTCCAGCATCAAACACTCTCAGGACTGAAGAGAGAAATGGTTAATGCATTAATTCCTCTAGGAGAGCTAAAGTCAACCTGTACTAGTGGAAACTGCCCATTTCTCCCTGTACCCTAACACAAGTAGGACCATGGGAATGCATTTTCTCTACGTCTGCTTACCACTGACAAGCAGTCACTCAAATGTAAAGGCAAGAACCAGCTTTATTCCTACACACAATTGCATCGCAGCCACTTGTACCACCTCTGCAAGAGAAAGCCTTAGGTGAGGCATGGCAGGCTTATGCTGAATTCAGGCCCCACAGAGCTGATGCAGATTAAGAGCAAGAAGCATTTTGTCAGCAGAGGCACATGCTAACTCTTGGCCTGCAGTGCCTTTATTCTAAATAAGTAATTCTCTGCTTTACCATCTCTACTTAAACATGATTCTAAAATTAAAGGGGAGCAGCATTTGTTCCAACCACGGCAGAACTTTAGTTTGCTTAGAAATAAAAAAAAAAGAAAAAGAGGGCAGGCTGCGAAGAAATTACTCCGCAAATTACAGGAACTGTGGCACAACAAGGAAGTATAGGCTTCTAATGGCCTCCAGTAAACAATACATATGCATCTTCTGCCTGAAAAATGTATCATGCAGCTAAGTGAACATTCCTCTGCGGACATTATTTTTGATTGAGGTACAGAAGCCTTGTTGGATGGGGAACCAGACAAATCCAGGAGAGCCAGAATCCCTGCCCAGACAGCTTACATTTCACACAGACAAGGTGACAAAAGGAGGGAAAGAGTCACGAGACGCAGTCACAGTTACAAGGAAAACATGAGGAGCCAACTTAACAAAGACAACCTCGATTCTAGAAAAGAAATGTTGCTTCATTCTCTACTTGTAAAGGTAATTCTCAAGTGTTGAAAAATTGTGAAAAGGCAGTTGAGTTGTGCATCAGAACTAGAAAAAGAAACCCACTTATGCAAACTTCAGTAAAGAAAAATTCAATAAGGAAATAAAATAATTTTGTGTAAAATTTATTTTTTTATAGTATTATACAAACAGTTACAGTTGTAGCAGTATTTGCAATCTTATGTATATTCGTATCAATGAATCACTTAGCCTCAGCCTAAAAACTGTGTTTTCTGTATGTTGGAGTAACTTAACACCCCAACTTCACGGGGGAAAAACGTCAGACCTATTACATACTTCTTTACCCAGACATGTTCTGAAGATTACTTTTTGTATCCATAGGTAAAATGTGTAAACTATCATTAGATTACACATAAACTATTGATTCATTTTTAAATCTTAGCTTAATATTGGCTAATAAGCTGCCTTTAGAAAGAAACATTCATGTTCTTGCCACTTATGAACAGGTGGACTGTTAGTAATTATGGACTACTGAGACAACACTCACAGGACAACAAAAATTGGCTGTCAAAGGAATTAAGTTTTGCATTTAGAGTGTTTTATGCCATTATACCGTGTTTAGATTTTACAAAGATGCTCAGCCAAAGCTGAGAAATGCTTGAAGTCATTACCAGAATGTACCAATACCAACAGTTTTATACTCAGGGATGTTTCTTTAAAGCAAAGGTGTATCAGCATACCCCTTGGTTTCACAAGAAGAACTTACAGATAGCTTTCAAAACTCCTGCGACACTGAACTAGAACTTCGAATTTATAATTAACTAACTTAGTAACAGACTTAAAAGAGCCTTGTTTGGACCTTTTTATGACAGAGCAATTTATTGTGACAGAAGATTATTTTCATCAGCTTGGAGATAGCAATCTTTCTCTGAAAGAAGATACTTCCAAGGACTCAGTGTTTACAAACAAGCTGGAGTTCTCAAGAGACGACATATCTCATATATACACACAACAGAAAAAAAAGGATATACAACTGGCAGGTTGAGGATTTCATTTACTTAAAACACTTAAAAGAAAATGGAGCTCCTTTGAAAATTCATCTCCAAGTGTGGGTTGCAGAGTCAGCTTTTTGAAGATTAAACAACTTTATAAAGAAGGAAATAATATGGTAGAGATTAAACTTCAATTTTACCTGTTTGACTTTGGGTCCTTTCATGCTTTGGCTACATAAAATTTGGCATTAACCTGAAAGCTGACATCATTTTACCATATCCAAACTCACAGGAGCAAGAAATGTCCTCTGAAGGAGGCCACTATATATTTTTTTTTTTCTTTTTTAAGACAAAACATACATACCCTTAAATCTGGCGAAAAGTTTTCTGCCGAGGTGGAGACTGAGTCAGACGATATAGCGGAAGCAGATTTGGTGTGAGCAGAATGGTCCGAATGAGAAGTGGAAGCACTATAAAGAGAAATACCACAGTGTATCAAAACTGTGCTCAAGAATGCTCAAAAGCTGACAAGTACAGCCACTCACTTACAGTCATATCGGGCATTTTTCACTATTTCCACCCTTTCCATTCTCAGTTGTTCAGCCCTCAGCAGTAGTTTAAGAGAACCTGTTTTACTCGCCGTTGCCATGGATTACCAAAGTGCACACAATTCATGACCAAATCTCAGCTCAGACTCGGCCAACGTTATCACGAGCACACACTTGATCAAATCCTGAATCACAGAAACTAAGGGCCTCCATTTCAGGCTTTCAGATGGGAGATATTAGTGTGCTGCAAGGGGATGAAAACAGACAGACCCCTGAACGCATGCCAGCACAACTCCAACCACAGCTTTACAACTGTGGAAGAAACTCAAAATAAAAACACCTTTCCATCACACATAACTTTCCTCCTTCAGATATAAGTACAACCCTCAGGAGAATTAAAAAGACTCTCTCAGCATACCTCTCTGAGGATACAAAGTGCGATTCGCTAAATAGCAAAGCAAAACAGTTATTTTCTTTTTCTATGCAGTTTTTCCTCGTACAGCTGTAAGCAATTAAAATAAGCTTATTTTATAGCATTTTTATACAGCGACCTCTCCTACAACCATAATTGCTTAAAATTAGCATTTGATAATAGTGCTCTTAAAACCCCAGATGACTGTAAAGAAAGTTCCTCCGTGGTACAACGTTACTTCCCGAAGCCACAGTACAGCAGCAAAGGCTACCTGCGCCAATTAATCCCCACACTTTTACCTATCGCAGGAAGGTTTTACCTGGGTATAAAGACACTCTTAAGGATCATCTATCAGGCTTGCAAGCCTAGCCTTGGCCAAAGCAGAATACCAGCAGGAGTATTACCGTTACTACTTGTATTAATTAGACATGGACAACCTAGAAACAGCTATATCTGAGCTTCCAAAGGACCTGGAGATCTGTTAATTGTCTGAAAATTGCTTTGCTGCTGGTAAACAGCCACTGAAAGGCCAAAATGTTCCAGTTTTATTTCTGTTCTTTGGAGTTTGGCAAAGTATTGCACAGGCAGCGTTAAAAACATGAAGGACTACAGCAAAACTGGGCTCTTGCTGGGAGTCAGTTCTTTCTCTCCAAGGATTAAAGAGTATTGGCAACTCTCTCATCCTACGAAGTAGAAACTTATAAGTGGAACCTTTGGGAACAGTAAAAAATTATTTAAAATAAATTACACTGGTGTGCCAACTGAATAGCACAATTCCACTGAATGCGTTTTTTGTACACAGTTCAACAGCTAATCACTCTGCTTTCCAACTTGCTCAACTCTTGCAGTATTGCTGGGTAAACTCACGTCATTTCGGATGGACAGTGGCACTTCTGCACACAACACTGCTCACACTGCAACAGCCCCAGACTCTCTGTCCCAGGCAGAAAATAATCTTACACTAAAATAACAAGAACTGAATCTGCAAAGCCTCCTGTTCTTATGGATCAAAGGGCCTCACACATACACTGAATTTGTGTACAGTTTCACATTACACCAAAATCGATATAAAGTGTACGCTGCTGCTGAACAGGCTGCTCGCATTCCCCTCTCTTCCTCCTCCTCTCAACCTGGGCTGCATACCGCGGCCATCTCCGTTATGCTGGACAAGCATCACGGGATGCACGGTTCAATTTGCTGATCTGCTGGGGCAGTAAACTATTAATAAACATGAAGAGAGTCTTCTGTTGGATAATAGGGCTGATTGGATTCATTACATGGCCATATAAATCATCAGATGCAGTGCACGGAGAGGGAGAGAATCTGTATCTGGAGATGATGAGGAAGGCTGAGAGCACTTCCGCGCACAGCAGCCTGCAGGCATACTAAATTAGGCTTAGCGCTAAACCACATTTTTACATTACTTTACTTAAACGAGCTCAGACCCATGGATATGTTCCCTCGAAACTCCTTTCAGCCTGGTTTCTGCATGGTCAGCCTTCATCTTCCAAGCATTCCCCCTCATGTTTGCAACTGTTTAATTAATTTGATTTTTAAAAGCGTGTTAAAAAAAAAAGAGAATTACAGAATTTAATCATTCCACAAAGTAGCACCAGTTTACTGTACAGCAACCCGTAAGGAGGCAGTACTTAAAGTTACCAACGAAGAGTAAGCAGATACTGTAGATGCCTTTATCACTGGGTGACAACTCTGACTCCTGTCCCTGGGTCCCCACCGTGCCTTCTCCCACATCAGCTCCAGCCGGGGGAGCCAGAGGCTCAGAGTAAGCCTCCAGAAGCCATGCCTTCTAGCTCCCTCCCCTTTCAGGGCCCAGAATTTTGTATATTTAAATGCATTTTACAGGTCAGCAACTCCACTGAATTTACAAGTCATTTAGCACAGGTGTAAATAAATAAGCAAGGGGCACACCAGCAGCTAACCTGGCCCGTGTGCACCACGCAGGACAGCTTACTCACTGATCGAACATCGCTAAACCACTGAGTGCAGTAACCTATTAATAGAAGCATTTGCATCAAGAATTTCACATCCTTTAGTCACAGAAAAGGCAGCTGGAAAGGCTGGAAAAGTTTAATGGAGTGTGCTAGTTTCCCTGCCCCTAAGCTAGGACAAGCTACACCCAAGCTACACCCAAACAATTCCTGAGACCTGTCTGTCTAACCTGCTCTTAACAGCTCCCAGGGAGGGAGAGGGCTAACAAAAGGATCAAAATTTCACCAGTTATTCCGCTCACACAACTTGTCTGCCCTGGTACATTCTCAGTGTCTACCTAATACACAAGCAGTGATTACCTAATCATTGTTGACCGAAGATTTTTATGAAATTGTTAATTAATTTCGCTTCGGTAGGCTGAGGGGCAAACTGCTTTACACAGGGAAAAAGAAAGGAGAACCATAATCCACAGCACATCTGAGCTGTGAAAGCGTTTTGTGTTTGTTGATCACGCTTGGCTTCAAGTGGGTTTTAATGAAGGAAAGCATTTGCATTTTAGAAGTGGATTTTCAAAGCTCCCCACACCAGCGTCCCTCTGCTCCTGCAGAAGCCACTGGTGAAGCCTCCCTCCAGCAACAGCAGCACGAGCTTTTGGGAAGCGCCGCCTGCACATACAGTGAACAATACCACTTGGATTATGTGGCTCTGCACAGTATGCATAGGTTGCATATGTTTGGCTCACTGCCTTTGTTCTCCTCATCCATCATTTATAGGGAGCTGAGATGGAACGAAGGAGCAGACAACCGAAACGCCGCTGGCTTGCGGCTCCCTCCTCTTATCGTCGTCAGGCAGTTCCACGGCTCCAGCTCCGCCGCTTTGCAAACTAATTAAACTGATGTCCCTGCATGCACATGAGAAGTTTATTAGCTTCAGTGGTTTACTCAATCTTGAGCTCTCCTCTGCTGCCAATGCAAAAGGAAAGATCCTCAAACCACGCAGTTTCAAATGCCTTTGGGTGGGGAAAGGGGGAAAGTGTCCTGGGGGCAACACGCAAACTCAGAGCAAGGAGACCAGAGCTCTCTCCACGTTTTGCCACCAGCCCTTCTGCATCATCTTGGGCAAAGCATTTATACGTGCTTCTGTCACGGCTTCTGCACGTTATCCCAGCTTTTGCCAATGTAAAGTTAAAGCTGTCTCATACAATACTTCTGCCAGCATGACAGGGTACTTCTGGTATCAGTCTAAAATGCTGAGGACCCCACTGAGGATGCTGTGTTCTTACAGGAACATACCCTCAACACCTGCGTTCCACCAGTAAGACAACACAGAGCAAACCTGAGTGATGACAAGGGCATGACGGTCAGATGTAACTGCTGGGTTTGGGGGCACCTGACAAACACTTGAGAACACAGGTAGGTTTGGTCAGATTTCAGCAAGGGTTAAAAATCACTGGAGCTGTGCCAATCACTGCTAGCTGAAGGTCTGGTTCAATACAACTTAATAACTGTGCAGAATAACGATATTATCTCTGAACCTCATTAAGGTTCTAGGAAACAACATATACTCAGGTTCACAAAATACTTTGAGTTCTTCCTACAGAAAAGAAAGTGAGTACAAATGTTCCTGTGCAGAACCTGTGAAGACCAAGGACCTCCTGGAGCATTTCTCTTCCCATGCTTCAGGCCCAGGCAGGTCCGCACCGTTCTTGCTGATGGATGTCTGTGTTAAGTGCCAAAAGATACCCCTGCAACAGTTCAAAAGCACCTCTAGGGAAAGCACCTTACTCCTGTGACTGCCATCTCCATTTACTCCTCTCCCTCCTCCCTCTCCATGCAGAAGTGGGAAACAGATTTAGGATGCAATTAACACTGATATATGTCTTTCACCTTAGTAATTATTTTTATTATTTAAATGTATTTCTTATGGCCAGATTTTGAATGATAAATGAGTCCAAATGAGAGCTGTCGGCACAATGGTCTTGTACAGTATCTGCACGCAGTATTAACCCTTTGGCTATACGGAATACGTATATGCAAGTAATAAGAGAATTACAATGGAAACCAAGCACAATGACTCAACTCCTGATAAAGAGTTCATTGTTATTATTGGGACTATCCCACAACATGCCAGATGGTTTTCAAACATAATTCAGACTCAGACAGATGCCCTCCAGTGATTCTTGTTCAGGCAATTGAAAGGTATTACTGCATCCGTGGCAGAATTGAAGGTATGCCAGTGTGCTTAGCTTAAACTGTCAACAAAGATGTAAAGAAGCTGCAAACAGAAGTGTCTGAGACACACAAACTTATCCTGTTAAACTATGAAGGTGCAGGGGAAATATTTGGGGGGAAAGCAGTGATAAAGTCTTAAGCCACTTCAAAGAGTGCCATTAAATGGCATCTGCCAAAGCCATCTGAGGCAATCTCTACCCTCAGACCCCTGCAATCTAAAAAACACTGTGTGTAAGAAAGCCAAGGAAAAGAAATAAAAACTTGTAGTTGTCATTTGTTTTGCCAACTGTTATGGAAAGTTTGAATATGAGTTATTGCTTTCCTAGAGTAGAAAAACAACAGCTTTCCCTGGAAGAAGAAAGCACAAGTACAGCTTCTGAAGACGGCAATTTGACCGCATGAGGGTTCGAGTGCAACACAGTGAACTCAGGTCAGGTGGAAGATAAGCACGGAGATGCAAAGGAAGCACCCAAATCAAACTGTGAAGCCCTGCAGCTTTCACCTGATGGAGACAAATTCACCATTTATGCAGGACTGTATCCTTACCCCTACTGTAGGAAATTTAATACAACATTCTTAGTACAACGTTAATACAACACCCTCCACAGGAAGGAAAACTCCTAGGAGACCTCTACAAAGAGCCTTCTGTGAACATCAGCCTAAGGACAACCACACTATACAACCTCCTCTCTTAGGCCATGTGACCCAAGAAGAAAGTCACGACAACCAATTTTATGTATCACATAAAACTTCACAACAACTTCTGGCAAAACTTGAGACAAAGGTCATGACATTACTTTAAGGGATGGTCCGGCTAAACCATCCCAGCTTGTAATTGCTGAGAATGGTCATTTCCAAGCAAGCATCTTAAAGGTGTGCCTCTTTCTGTTCAGCAAGAACATAAACAGTATACACATATACGCGTTCCTAAAGGTAAGAAACAATCCTATGCAGAAAGGGACTGGCTATGATGAGGACGGTGAGGCACTAGAACAGGCTGTCCGCAGAAGCTGTGGATGCCCCACCACTGGAAGTGTTCAAGGCCAGGTGGGACAAGGCTTTGAGCAACCTGATCTAGTGAAAGATGCGCCTGCCCATGGCAGGGGAGTTGGACTAGATGATCTTTCGAGGTCCCTTCCAACCCAAACCAGTCTATGATTCTATGGGAAGCAACTCCTTGAGAAACTACTGTTAATTTCTGAAGACACTTGTTCAGACTTCGAAAACTGAGGAAGAGACTTTTGCCTTGCTCAAAAAAAAAAAAGACAACAAAAGGGAAAAAAAATAAAAAAAAAAAAATCCATGGCTGTGAACCTGTGTCTGAATTTAACACACAGAACTCTGCAAAAAACTGATGGGGACAGGAGGAAAACACATCTCTGGAAAACATGCCAGTTTTATTTACAGCATATACATAGGGTTCGAGGACACCTATTTTTTTGTACCAACGTCTTAAAATACTGACCTGGCTCACTCCTGTAAATAACACGACCAAAATGCAGTCAGTGATGATAAAGTCAGCTCTCCAGCACCTTCTTTATGAATATTCCTTCCCTGCCAGTACACCAAGTAGCTGCTTCATTGCTTGCACACTAATTGGCATGAGCTGCTCACACCATTTCTTTTGTATCAAACTGAATGTTTTGTTTCAATAGTCACTGAACTGACATGGAAAACAGGTGATAAAATGCACCACTGGGCGATACAGTTTCAGCTGCAGAGGTCATAAATGAGAAAAACACTGCAGAGGGCAAATTTCCATTTCCTCTCTTCCTGCTTTTTTTTTTTTTAAAAGTTTCTCATTATGTACATTCCTAAAATTAATCAAGGTGAAAACTGCAAATTAATGATGACTAGTGGCAAATACAATTTAATTTGGAAGCTTCAGATGCCAAAAGAGCAGGATCCAATTGGTTGATTTACAGCAGGGCCATGAATAGGAGCACCTGTAGCACTTGGGCACTTCCCTTGAAAGTATAATGACACAGAGGTATTGAGCACTCCCCGCTCACTTCCCAAATTCAAGCCAACAACTCCCCATCCTCAATACTTTCAACACTCCTGTTTCTTTCAGAGAAGGAAAAAGAAATACTGAAAAACCTTCTGGGTCACATCAGAGCAGAGGGAGACAAACCGGTGCTTGTTCCCCATGAATATGACTTTGTCCTAGCTAGTACTGGCTGAACTGGCCTGGGAAATCCAGCTGCTGCCCACATCAGGCTCTCCCATTTACAGCAGCTCTCTGTGGATCTGTGCTAAGGCTAAGTGGTCCCCATAGTCCTCATCTGTGTATATATATACACACACCTAAGCATACTCAGAAGTCCCTGGTATGCCCCTCTTCAGGCAAGCATGTGAAAGCACGGCTGGCATCTTGCTGAACCAGGGCCTTGCAGCAGGAGGCGGGCACTGTGCACTGGCTTCCATTCCGCCACGGGGCTGTAACAGGCTCTGCCGCTGTAAATTAAGTTTTAGCATCTTAACACCATCTCTCCCAGGACAGGAATCCCACAGTGCTCTGCACTGCGCATGCCCGTAATAACAGGCAACCCCTCTCCTGAAGAGCTTACATGGATGGACAAAGGTATCTTTGTAGGTATCTTAGTATCTCCAGCGAGCAGTGACTTGATCTTAATTCGTCATAGCGAAACAGAAAATCAAAACAGGCTTATTCTACTTAGACAACAAGTACCAAAGGAAACTACCTATAGCACACATGAGATGCATCCTTACCCCCTCTGAACACCCAGTACCGTCTTTTTAGGCACACGAAGGACAATTGCTACATTTCTGAAGTACATGGAACTCACAATTTTTCTAAACATTTAAAGAACCCACTTTAACCTCTGCTTGACCTGTAACAATCTCAGAGGGGAAAAAAAAAAAGCCATAAACAAATATGCTTTTGAAGGAAAGAAAAGCACCAACTGCCAGGCGTCCTCTGGCATTCAGAGGAGGCAGACAGTTACATAATATAATAATGTACTCTCTCCATTCAAAGGGCCGGCAATGTCAGAGCTTAACGACGTCTTAAAAAGAAGCCATTTCAGCAAACAAATCATTGTGCATGTGTGTGACAGACCTAAAATAGCCCCCCCACGCCACTTGCCTGAATGAAACAGATTCAATTCTGTTGCCAAGCAAAGCCGGGTCTCAGTCCGACTTCAATGTTCCAAGGGAGGAAAATGTCATTTTTTAAAAGTTGATCCTTCTAAGTAGCATCCTGAGCTGAATATATAGTACATGTTTTCCCATGAGCCATAAAGAGAATGTCCTATATTTTGACCGTGAACAAGTTTTTCTAGGGATGCAAATTTTGCTCTCAATAGTTACACAATGGACTACAGTGTCACAAGCACCGTTCATGCTCCATTAGTCATTCTTTTTTTTTTTTAAACAGAAATCCACAAAAGGCCTACAGTGTGTGTAGAGCACTTGCTAAACAATAGGCTGATTGTTTAAAATATTTGCAAGATTCCGAGAATAGAAGGCCAACACCCAAAGCCAAACCAATATGCAGCACGTAATTAATAACAGCGAGCAGCCCACAGTATCATGCTTGCATGACTCAAACAATTCAGAAGGTAAAAACGAGGCAGAACAGCAGCTATCAGAGGCCTGAACCGATATCCTCTGATCAGCACATGGAAGATAACTACAAAATGATCTGTATTCACAGGAAGAACAAAAGGGGAGTTAGGTTTCTAACAAGCTCCAGCCTGGTATGGGATGGTGCTCAGCTACAAGGAAGAAAAAAGAAAAAAAAAAAAAATATTTTTCAAGAAGTTGTTAGACTTCTGCAGGGAACTGACATTTTACCTCTGTTTCACCAACTAAATTTCAGCCCATATCTACAGAGTCCAAAGTTAGTTACTACCTCCTGAAAGCAGGCTGATAATGCAGTACTTTGGTCTGATTCCAGTTCCTATTAGAAATGTTTGGCTTGCAAAATCCACCACTAGCACAAGCGCCTTCGCTTGCAGCATTAGGAGTTCGGGCAGTGAGTGGTGGGCAAGGCAAACAACCCACCTCCTCCAGGTGAGACATGATGGAAAGGCAGCCCAGTTGCTCAGGCTCTGCCCTAGTGCTTGGGAGGAAGGTTTGACAGACTTCCCAGAGATGGTGCGCACGTCTGGGTCTGTGCTCCAAAGCTTTGGGGTTTCCAATCACTGGGACAGACCCTTAGCATGGAAAATAAATTAAGACTACAAGGTGAAGAGGGGTTCAAAAGACAACCCTGCTTACTGTCAACACAAACAAGGTTGCCTGCTAGAACAGTGCTCTCACCCACTCGTCTCTGCGCCTTCCTACACATTAGGTTATTGCTATGCTTTTTGGGATCATCTGGGGTTGTTCAGAAGGAGATAGAGCCTTTGTTTTCAAATATAAGATGCTGAGGAGGGCAGGACTGAACTAGAAGTGAAGAAGATCCTGCCCCCCTCCCAAGAAAACAGTATTTCTAGATCAAAAAAACATGGCTGAGGGAGAGAAGTTCCAGCACCTCAGGCTTCAGATGGCTGAAGAAGTGCTGCACAGAGAGAAAGCCATTAGGGAGATCACTGATTGACGGGATGTCTGGCATGTGATCTCTCGGGCCGTGACGAATCAGCACGTGTCCTGACCTGCAGCTTTCTCCCCTAAACAGCCCAGGCAGCAGCCTGGGCAGACCACAACCAAGGGGCTCTCCATACAGCATGACTGCCTCTAGCAAAAAGGCAACTCAAGAATCCAAATCCAAGTGTTTCCTGGTGCTACAAGACCACCCATGTCTCTTAGCCCTACCTGTGGAAGAAGCTGATTCCAGGGCTCGGGACATTTTGTGGCAGAGAAGAGACCTGGGTGGTGCTGCTATCTCCTACATCAGAGCAATCTCGGATTTACCACTGCAACCCACAGCAGAAAGAGGGCTGGCAACATCTAACTGGCTCCACAGGTACTCTGAATGCAGACAAAAGTCATGATGGAAAACCTACATACAGTTCAAAACCACTCTTGCAGTTTACCAATATTTATATTTACCATATAAACTTCCACACCCTTCCTTTAAAATATATTAGGCCAGAGAAAAACATACAAGTAAAAAAATTATCAGGATTTTGATGCAAATTCAGACAGTCCCACGATAAGTTGCAATAACAACTCCAGAGTCTGAGCGCAAGGACAAGCAGAAAAAATGGAAACCAACATGGGATATCAAATCTTTTGTTTGCTTGTTAATTTTTGTTTTTTTAAAACCTATTAACTTGATCAAGGAAACAAATAGAAATAATACCTACATTAGTAAGCATTCACCTTGGGATAGAAAGGAGAACTGCATAAAAAGATAGATGTAACTTCTCTTTTACTATTTGTATTCTGGCAGTGCCTTAATTTCTACTTACATACTAAGAACCAGTTATGTATAGTTTAACCAAATACATGTATAGTTCACACAGTCCATGTGCTGTCTCAATTTTTCTTTAGATTCCTACCTGTTTCCCCATTTAAAAAATACCTGAGTTAGAACATAACACATATTGTTAAATATTCTGATTTTCTTTCAAGCACACACCACACAACCCCCTCACCCCAATAAACCAAACACCCACAGGAATTAAAAATACCAGCAATTTACTCAGCAATGACATTACTTGTTCCATCCCGGGAAAAATCAAAAGGAGTAAAGAATATATAAATACAGCCAATCTGGAGAGTCTTGTATCACCTAGCAAAACTGACGTGGTGTAACACCTTGATAAGCTTTCACAGACACTACACAGCTGCGTGCTCTGCCAGACTTGGCTCAAAAAAAGACTGGGAACAACTATATTCTGTTGGCACCCTAGCCCCTGCATGAAATTGGTCCCTAGCAGAGTCTCAAGGCTAAAGTAAGTCAAGTGTTCAATAATTCGGGGGCTTCGTTTCCTGAAATTCAAGCTAAGACAACAAAGGATGTTTTCAGAAACATTGAGCACCTGTATCTTGTCACAAATTCGAGAGCGCCCAGCATCTTTGAAGACTGTGGTCTATCAAAGTCCACAGGTTCAACACTCATACCTGGGACCAGGTTTCTCTGTGAACACAGTCTCGTATATTCTCTAAATACAAAGCCCAGTTTCCAAAGTGCTCAGCAGCCATTGATTTCTATATGGCCCAGATTTACCAGAGAGCTCTGCACACTCATTCACCCCACTGGCCAGCTGTAGGGTACATGTTGAAAACAAAGGTCTTTCAAATTCTTTCACCTTACAACGAAATGAGGCACACAAAGTTTGCAAGCTCATCTGAAGATTTTCTGAACAGCAGTACCCATGCATCTGAAATGAGGGCTAATCTTCCAAGATCACCCACAGCCACTTCCTCCTGCCACTTCTGCTTCCTCAAGCAGAAATCAGTGTACGCAAAAAACAAAGTAACTCAAAGAGTAGGATCAATGAGGTCTGGATGGTTCAGCTCCGGATAGTAGATACCACAGGTGTCTATGCTCCCACTTAGGCAACGGAAACCCAGGCATTGGAGTCTAGATGACAATTCAGCTCTCCCAGAATGGACACTTATCTTTGTTCGGTTGAATTACTTGTGGAGTGTAGGGACTCTGCCAAGAGTAGGGAAGTCTTAGACACCTACTTCACATGGAGATATGGCAGTCTGAACTAGATCCTGCCCTGGTTTCCAGAAGATGAGTGTCTTGTGGCAGAGAAGTTTGTATTTGCTTTTTGTTTTCAACCGAACTCAGCCTTTTGCAGATACCAGAGAAAGCACAGGGAAAGAAATGCAAAAATGAGAGAATATAATGTATTTCTCCAACTTGAAAGAAGCCTTGTCCAAGAGAATCTGCACATATTCATGACATCTTTCTCATCTAGGTATTCCCTTATGTTGAAAAAGGAACAAGCTTTTTCTGTAATGGAAAAACTGACATTGCCTCCCTTCCCATCTCCATCTTTGTTTAAATGCAAAACTTATGACAAGTTATTACTTTCACTCCTCTGTCAAACATGGTTAAAGTTGTCCAAATGTTACAAAAACTATTAGTGGACAAACTAGACAGATATACACACATATATGAAGAAACGGGGCTTAGGAGACCAGACTCTGCTCTCTCCTCAGTTGTGAACAGTTAGTTAATATGTAAAAAAGAGGAATGATGTGAGTTAAGAAATAGCTCCTTCCTTTTTTGGAGTGGAGAACCACCCAAACTCCATGTACTTTTTGCCCCTACCACAACGATGGGGAGGGAGTTCTGCGTAGGTGGTCACATCTGAATTACTCACTGTAGGCTCTCCTCACAGTCACCGGGGAGAAACTGAGATGACTCACTCTTCCCCATTGTCTACAAAAAGAAACCCAGAGACTAGCAGAGATTTTTATCAGTCCAGTGAGATGAGAGAAATCTCATCCAGGATGCCTGTATTTTTCTTTATGCAAGGTAGAAGCAGAAAGTGGAAGCAGAAGGTGGAATCTAGAATCAGAATATGTTTTAGCAAAGAAAGATGTCCTTCCGTGGTGCTGGAGACAGCAGTGATCAGCAGAAGCTGTACCCCAGCAGACGGTAACAAGCAATCCTTCTCTTTGAGAAGACCACCATCTTATAGCAGTGATATCAACTGAAATCAACAATAGGATTTATTAACACAGCAATAAAAATAGCACAAACGCTTTATTTTCACTAAAGGCAGGAGGTATGAATGAGACTGTGGTTCAGGAGCTCAGTAATTCAGATATTAGTGCTTTGTGTGCCAAGGGAAAAAAAAAAAAACACCGAACACTTTGCTCACAAAACACCAAGCAATGATCACATGTATATTCACTCCACCAGTTAAATTTTGTTCAGAAAAATATAGTTGGGATAACCTTTAGCCCTGTCATTCAGTAGTGCCATTGCTCTTCATAGCCCATAAGCTTTGCAGTGAATTTTCAGTGCCTCAGGACTGAGGTTTGTTACTCTTCCTTTGCCCAAACTTTTCTTGCCCTGCCTGCAGCTTTGTTTTACTTGGTTTAGTTGTGACTGCAGTTTCTGTAACTGGCCAGGTGTCTGTTTTTGTTTCCTTTTTGTTTGTGTGTGGTACAACCACAGTTTTGCACAGATAGCAGTAACAAGCTATTACTCTATACAGAATGAGATATTTACCACTAACGTAATGACTTTGTAGAGAGAAATACAACAGCCTGGTATGATAGCAGAGGCCTGGAGAAGTGGAGACACAGGATGTGGCATAGAGGAATACAAGCACAGGGTGAGAAGAGATGGGACACAGGCTTGGCACTGGACACCATGGCTATAAACAACTCACCAATGGTCAGTTAAAGAAATGCAGACCTGGAGCTGGACAAAACTGGTTTTAGGGGTAACAAAGAGAACAAAAAAATAGTATCTAATACCCTTAAAAGCAACCATATATAGCAAAAATCAGATGTAATGTGGAATTGCAGACCAATGAAGAGATAGGTGTAAAGTTGTTCTACCAAACATACTAAAATGATCCCAGGTGGATCCTACAGTAAGGAAAGAAGAAATCATCAACGTGAACCTCATACTTCTCCCAGCAAAGGACTCCAGATGCTGACAACTCACTGTAACACCCACCACCACCAGAATAAAACCAGCAACCTTGGGACCCAGAGGAGGGAGGGAGGGGTGAATGTAACATCATGAAGAGGGGTAGAAATGGAAAACTGTATGTATGACAGTTTTAACTGCATTATTATGCTTTCTTTTTCTGTAATAATTGCATCTGGACTACTAATGATTAGACTTTCAAAATTTCAGTTACACTAACAATAAATTCTTTGCTATATAAAGATGTGCTGCCTTTTTGCCCGTGAACAAGATTTTGAATGTAACACTTTGTATGGGCATGTAGTCTCTTTACATCACAGTAAATAAATCCAGATAAAAGCGTTGTTTTATTCTAAACAGGTGTTGCCCGTCTTCCCAGAACAAAGAAAAAAACCCCACAAACTCATGTTTTTCTAACTAGTTCAGCAGAAATATGACCACATACCCACACCTGACCCAGATCAAATTTGAACCATTGGGTGACCTAACATTAATGATTCTGGAGCCATGGCCAGAAGACTACAGAAAGGCAAGACCTGTAAAGTGGGAGCATTTGTACAGAGCTAACAAAATGACTAGAACATCACCTTGAAGGGGTTACAGACTAGAAAACTGCTAACACTTTCTCTTCATCAAATATATCAGGGTTTAGAAAGCAATGGAAAAGAATTCATGGAGCAGAGAGGCAAGAGAGAAGCAAGGAAAAGAGCTACCTTGAAATCACTGGAAAATTACTGAGTGAGAACATTGTCTGGCAAAAGAAACTACAGATGGTAGGAAAAGGAAAAACAAATACTTGAAAAGTTCCACTGATTTTTTTTCTTGTTATCTTTCACTGGTTTTTTCTTCAATTAGCTCCCAGTTACTGGGGCTATAAAAAAGCCAGATGTTTTTTAGTTAAAAATGAAGATGGGTGTGATTACTGTGACAGTGTCTCTTCTGTATTCTCACTTCCCTGGATTATCCGAAACACCTCTACAAACCAAGCACTTCATTACCTTCCTGTCACCCTCTTCTTCATGATGGAATGGGCTTCCCATGGACAAATAACAGGACCACTTTTTTCATGTCCCATTTTACAACTACACCTTGTATATATCACCTTATCAGAGTGACCTCTGGAAGGCTTCCGATGCATTTCTAATGTATGCTTGCTGTTTTTTTCCTCAATTAAGCTTTCTGTTAACGTAAGCCCTTTGGTGTATGGATCAGGTCTCATTTTACACTACCTGATACCCTCAGCACTGAAAAACCAGTAACAGTAAAGCAGGTCATCATGAAAAGATTCATGAAAAAGAAGCTGTGGACTATTGATTCTGCTGAGCCATTCAAGAGGTGTTATGACCTTTCCAAATGCAGTTCTTGCCTCTGTACGTGAGCTATAGAAGAATTAGCAAAGGAAGGGAGATGATAAAACATCAGAAATAGATAACAAAATATGTTTGAGACAGGTATCAACCTATAACTGAAGTCATAGCAGGAGTATAATCACGTAACAGATAGAAATTGTGTAATTTCACATTGTCAGGTCATCCGCAATCTTAAAATTCAGGTTCTGTGATTGCATCTTTGTTGTAAATAAACCTGTAGTTAAGGAATTTTGTGTACAACTCAAAACTGTCTAGCAAATAGACAGTCAACATAACATTACCATCTCTCTTCAGAAAAGGCAGTGCTTGATGGGACCCAAGAGAGTCGTGTTCTGAGCCTACCTTTACTCCTCACCAGCTGTCAGATCTTGCCTCATCTCTCCACAGCAGTTTTTCATCTCATCCTTAGACTTTCTCGCTCTTTGCCCAATCTCTCAGCAAGGAGTCTCAGCACTCGACTGCACATCCAACAGCTTAGCAAAATTACCCACCAGACATTAGTAAAAATAGAGTAGTCCTGGCTTAGGCACATTTAAATAGTTGGCCCCTGGCTCTTCAACACAGAAATCATCACTTTCTGTATCTCTACAGCAGCTAGAACCATGGCACCACAAATTCCTGTGAGGCCTTTAAACAGCAATATAACATTAATTACAATACAAGAAACAGGTGAGTGTCAGTTGTATTTTATATTCTCAAATGGAAAATATACTTAAAAAACAAACACATACACTTTTATTGAATGGTCAGAGCCTGGACAAAGAGATGTGCGTGCGCCTGACAGATGAAAACTACTAAGACTGAAGGTCTCACACTCCAAGAGAAGTAGGAATGGTTTCTGCTGAATGCAGGAGCAGAAACATGCATGCCAAAGATTGTTACTAAAAACAATTCCCAACTTCTTCAAAGGTAATGGCTTCTCTTCACAAGTGCACTGCGTAAATTAAAAGCTCTGAAGTCTTTTTGGCTGAATGTTATTTTCATTATTTTCTGCCCCAAATCCTCAGACTCTAATAA
Source organism: Balaeniceps rex (assembly GCA_013401315.1). NCBI lineage: Eukaryota > Metazoa > Chordata > Aves > Pelecaniformes > Balaenicipitidae > Balaeniceps > Balaeniceps rex. The sequence continues at coordinate 38,680 of VYZW01057508.1, read as the reverse complement.
AAGATTCTCCTCACTTTGCAAATGTATATACAGGCACAACTGCTCTTTATCTTCACCATATACAGTACACAAAAAACCTATCTCAGAATGGACTTCAGTTGCAAATAAGTGTTATAAATTATCACTCACATATTAAAATTAATGATAATGAGCCCGTCTGGAGTTGCTAATTGGTTCTAGGCATAGTGTTAAGTTTCTCAGATGCAAAAAACAGTTCATTATCAACACTCAGCCAGCAACATACTTGTCTTTAATGGTAACAACTCTCAAGAAATCCTGCTTTGCACACATAAGAAATCAAATGCAAGAAGTGCTCTCAAAGCCCATGAGGAAAATGACAGCTACTCACATTTCACTGAACACCAAACTGGCAAAAATCTTCCCTTTCAAACTCTAACTTCAATGACTCATCACAAAACAACTCAATCAGCAAAGCTCATACATCTGGTAGCAATGTGGTGCTAGCGAGCCCTCCTCAGCCAACCGCTTACAGACCCAACTCTTTACAGCATCACTCTCACCCATGGGGAAAGAATTCCTTCAACATAGCCTTAAATCAGACCAGGTATTGACAGGACCTTATTTGAGACGAAGTGGGGAGTTCATACCTCATGGAGCTATTGCTTCAACAGACCTTGCTGCACTGATTTACACAGAGTTTATGTTTTCAGAGTTATCCCTGCAAACATAAAGACAAGGAGCATGATTATTCTCATATGCTTCAGTAAAAGTGCAATGCATAGGATCCACTGTGTCTGCAGACCTCTGTGGATGATAAGCACCAGAAGAGAGGTGGTAACAAGCAACGAGAAAGTGGTAATATCAAACATTGCTACAGTCATGCTGGCAGGAAACATCTGCCCACTGCCTTATCTCTTTCTCTCATTTTATACTGAGGTTGAAACATCACTGACAATCTCCTACAGCAGTTTCTTTACAGTACAATCACCTCCACACATTTGCGCAGGCAATACAAATTTACCTTCAGCAGATCTAACAGAAAGCCTCTTAGATATCTTATTGGACTGTTGTTCAGACAGGACTGTAATATGCTTTTTCAGACAACATTTCGGAGGAATACAAAGAGTTATAAGTTCATTCAGAAACTATGGCACATAATCACACAGACTGCATGAACAAAATGCCTAACCACTTTTAATGAAAAGTAAATATCTGAAGTTTGACATCACCTTTTTCCTAAAGTCACGTGTTCTGCTAAAGTCATACATGGCTCTACCTGGCTTTCCTTCCACGAAAGGAAAGATTATGGTAGAATTTTGTTACTTTGAATTCCAAAGGTCAGAGGGTCCATATGCAACTTCAAATTAAAGAAAAGAAAAAAACAAAACAAAACAAAACACCCACAACTCTACCTACAAATTCATTTTAAGAGTGGTCTCTGAAGAAGTCTTATTAACTAGCACAGCTGAAATGTATTTACCACTCACTCACTCAGGATCCCCAGGCCATTTTATAGATAAAAGCAGCCCATAACACCGAGTAAAGCTTGCTCTTCTGGACATAACCATACTGTAGCTCATCAAACATTAGAATCAGTGTTTTACCTCACTCCTTTTTCTGTCTCACGGGTTGTTCCTGGCCTGACACTGCAGACACAGAAGCGCTCCTTGCAAGCTGCTAGTTAAATACCACCACAGCTCTTTATGAGTAGTTGGCTCATGGTCATCTGTCTTCCACGAGAACAGGATGCAAGGGGAAAGTCCATCCTAAATATTGACCTTTGGAAACCACAGAGAGCTGCAGAACCCAGTGCTGTGCCACCCAAACTCAGCACTGGATGAGACACCTTAGACTTTAAAAGCAGAATAGATGTTTCAGCACAACTATGAGGGCAGCTGAGCTAATTAGCTGTGACTTGCTCATTTGAAACTAGCTCAGTATTTCCACATAGAGCTGGGGATTTTCTACCACGTACAAACAGCTATACTGTGAGTCTCGTAAAGAGTTTTTCAAACATTTTTCTAGTTGGGATAGAAAGTAAGTAACATTTGTTTGGTTATTCCCGTATCTTACTCAGGGACCACAGGTACTGCACATACTAGGGTCTGTTAAAATATCAAAGCAACTTTCACTGTCAAATGCCATTACTGCCATAACTCATGTGCATTATTAAAAGACAAATAAACATATATATGTTCTTTAAGGCACTTATTCATGTGAGCAACCTTACGTATAAGTAAACTCTACCAAGCATGTCTTCTTGAGGAGTTAAATCTTAAGTATCTCTAGAAATACAACACTTACTTAACTTCGGAGGTGGAGCTGAGAAAATCCAAATAATGTGTTGTTATATATTTAATACTAGCACCTTTCTAAGTCTTCTAAACCTTGCTTAAAACAATTCAGTCAGCTACAACTCAATAAGGCCTCACATTACTAGGTAACTGTGATCTGTGATGAGTGACCTTCTACTCTGCTGTTGTTGTTCCTTTTAAATAAAACAGATTATAAAAACTGATGACAACACCCTCGCGATTCATTGTGCTCCTCACATCATCCCCAAAGCTAACTTTTTCTTTTTAAACAAAACCACTTAGCGAAAACACGTCACATCTGTATAGTCGTAGGTTAACAATACAAAGTTGGTCTAGCTATTAGACCACAATCACAGAGATGAAAATGTGTGTTTCAATGCATACAAATAGTCCCATTAGCTTCAGAGGGATTGTTCTGATGCATAAAATCAGACTGCAGTGCAGCTTTAAGGAAAAAAAAAAAATCTTAAAAAACCCACTTGAAATGAATCTACAGTCCAATTCATAGGAAAATTATTTATTTGTGCGTAAGTAACACTAGATTTGGAGGGGAACCTGGTGATAAACATTCTGAATGTCACCAGGCATCTCTCATTACAAGAACCTTATTTTACTTTCTTATAATTTTGCCCTCATCTTAACCATTTAAACTAAAGTTTCACAGCGTACACCAACTCAAGATTAGTTTTTTTTTTTTATTAGTAACTGCAGATGAAAAACATTTATCTATTTCCAACACCTGGCTAGGGAAAAATGTATTTTATTTGGAATACATCAAAAAAATCAGCTAACTTTCTTCTATGAGTTCTAGATGTTGGAGCAGAGACTTGAAATTCTGAAAGCTTTTGCATAAGCTTTTTTATATCCCAAGAAATCTGTTCAAGTCTAGGCCTTTTCAAGGGCTTGGAGGACACGGCCTTGTGCATGCTCAACAGAAACAGATTTATCATCTCAATCTCCCAACGGTTCCATCTGTGCAGGGCATGCTGCTGAGACGCTGAACAGGAGTTTCCTTGTAGCCATTGGCTCCTCTGAGCTAAGCTCTCTTTTGTGTCCATAGGCCTGTATCTCTTACAGTGACTGACCTCCAGATGGGTCCAAGTTGCCCGAGCTGACGCAGCGGGGAAAAAAGAAGAGTATTTTGGGTCAGTGAGGTAAGAGGGAAAGAGGCCTGTAGGCATCTGGCAGGACACAGGTAAACCGCCCAAGGAAACCGATACAGAGAGCAGAGAACAGAACAGTTTGATGAAGGAGGGTAAAATGAGGAAGCATGAAGGACTCAAGAAGGAAGAAACCTGAGTGCAAACTGGGCCCTGCCTGTCTGAGGAGCAGCTCTGCGGCAAAAGCCTTGGGGGTCCTGCTGGGGAAAAACCAAGCACAGGAGTACAGAGATGCTGGCAACAAAGAGGCCACCAACACCCTGGCCTGTAAGAACAGAGGCAGAGCCAGGAGACCCAGGGAAGGATCCCCCTGTACTCAGCACTCATTAGAGTGCTTCTGGAATACTGCACCCAGTTTTTATCCCCCAGTGCAGAAAAGACCTTGATGACCTACAGGGAGTTCAGGGATGTGCCACCAGGATGGTGGGGCTGGAGCACCTGCGTGTGAGGAGCAGCTGGGGGAGCCTGGAGCAGAGACTGCTTCAGGGGACCAAAAAGCAGCCCCAGTGCTTACGTGGAAGGTATGCAGGAGATGGCGATGGGCTGCCCAGAGAGGTTATGCAGTCTCTATCTTTGTAGGTTTTCAAGACCAGACTGGGTAAAAGCCACAAGCAGCCTGATCTAATCTCAGCACTGTCCCTGCTGCGAGCAGGAGCCTGGACTGAAGGATGCTGAGATCACTTCAGCCTGAGCTACCCTGTGATCCTGCAACCTGGGCATGGCGAGGGCAGACAGAACAGGACAGAACAACCTTCAGCCACCAGGTCATTCTGCCTCCCAGGCCCTACCACAAAACCCAGGGCCTCCCGTGCCACCAGCCCTGTCCATCAGCCAACGTCCTCCCTTGCTACGTTACCACACTCTCCTGCATCGAATTCATGTCCCAAGTGAGATGCGCTTTCGAGTCACAAAACTCAAACTTCACCGATAGCCTGAGGAAGGTGGAAGGAACAGGAAAGTCTCCTTTCAGCTTCTGTGGCTTACAGACCTTGGAAATTACCCACGTGGCGTTAAAAGTTATTCAGACCACAAAGTCAAGCTCTCAGAAAAAAACATGAGGACAAAACCACAAATGCTCAACACATCCCAGGAAATTTGTTACTGAAAAAGCACAGGATAAGGCCTAGCTTGGGAACAGCAGCATCCAGGCAGGCAGCTAACATCCCTGGTGCCCTCCCTGCCCTTCCAGCAAAAGCTCACCTCTACTATTGATTTCCTAAATCCATTCACTGTACGTACCAGAGGCAGGCAGCACCGCTTTGGTTATTTAGAGAGCTTTCATCGTAAGGCTGGTGGGGGTGGCACCTCCTGCTCTGACTAAACGCCTGTCAAAGAAACCGGCTTGGCCGCAGTAGAGCAGTGCCCACGCATGCCAGCGTGCACCGTCACCCCGAGGCCACCCCAAGCGCCGGGACAGCCCATCGGGACACCCCGCAGGGACACCGCACCGCCGGGGCGACGCCACAGCCTCCTGCCCACGGAAGGAGAAAATGGCACCAGCTCCATCCCCTCAGTTTCCTTTTCCTTGCCGACCCCTCTTCGCCCTTTTCCTCTCCCCCCACGCCCTGCCATGGCTCTTGATTGACGAGGGCCCCCTCAAGCCGCCGCGCCCCGCAGCAGAGCGGCAGCGGCAGCCCGGCCCGGCCCCGGCCCCCCGCG
>VYZW01057508.1:0-33491 GCA_013401315.1 Balaeniceps rex | reverse complement strand
AGGCGGGGAGGCAGGAGGGGGCCGAGCCCGCCGCCGCGGGGCTGCGGGGAAGGGAGCGGCGGCAGCGGCGGTGGCGGTGGCGGTGGCGGTGTCTCCCGCCGTCGCTTCCCCTCAGACCGCAGTGCCGGCAGCCAGGGAGAGGGGAGGGGGCGCCATGCAGCCGCTTCCCCTCGCCGGGCTGAGGGAGGCGGCGGAGGGGGCCGGGCCGCCGGGCGCGGCCGCCTGAGGGAGGGGAAGGGGGTCGTGCCCGGCCTGCCCTCCCGCAGCGTGAGCCTGTCCGCGGTTCGGCGGCTCCTCAGCCCTCCAGCCTAGAGGGCTAGAAGGGGGTGAGGGACGGGGGGAGCCCGCCAGCGAGTGGAGGTGTTTGTTCATGCCGGTACAGAATTGGCCAGGATCTCCCTTTTTGGCCTCTTAAAAACCGGCGGAAGGTGGCAGCTCCCAGGGTTCGTCCCCGGGGTACGGTGGTCATTCCTAAGAGCCAGGAGATAGTCTCTTTCAAGGATCCCCCTCGAAGTCATCTTCTTCTTAGTGTTAGGCTAGTCTGCTAGAGGCTCTGCTGAGGCCCCCTCTTGTGCTGGGTTGGGTACCCATATTAAAAAACAGTTATGCTCCTGAAATTTTTAATTGCCTGCATCTGCTCAAGAATCCCCCTTTAAGTTTATCCCTCAACTGGATGGGGCAGGAGCTGTGGAACGCAGCAGGTCAAAATCACGCGAGTCCGCAGGGTGCCGGCACGCACCCTCTGGTGCTCGCAGAGAGAGAAGTTATCTGACTGACAGCTCGTGTGGGTACGTGACGATTTGTGCCCGGGAAGCTTTGCAGTCACAGCTTGGTATCAAATGTTCTGCAGGAAGAGGCATGGTACATTCAGTTCCTTGGAACAATTTGGTGAGTGAGAGAAAAGCTCTTGGCATTGCTCACTAAGACTGGGGAATGGCATGTTAAGCCTCCCATACCGAGCACGAAGGTGTCTTCCAAATGCACAGCTGTTTTGGCAAAAGTTCCACAAAGCAAACTGAAATGCTGGGGACATGTTAATAGGCAGGTGAGTTTCCAATAAGGCCTGCTTGTTGGTGAAGAGAGCACCCAATGTCAGGAGCATCAGTCCAAATGGACCTCCCTGTTTGAAACACTATCTCAAAACAGCATAAACCCTGTATCTTCTAAACATCTGAGTACTCTGTGGCTGTAAAATGGAAACATCATCCCTGTTTGTGCTCCAAGGAGTAAATTAGTTGATGTATCTCCTTCTGTTGTTTCCCATTTTATTCCTGTCATCGGAGTGTAACTCTAGAGCAGTTTAAGTCATTCAGAAGCCCGTGAACACGAGCAGGATGCTGAAGCTGGGTTGCACTAGTCCCGCCTGAGACTGCCCAGTGAAATTGCCTCGGTCGCTCTTTCCTTTAGTGTCTATCAGCTGCTGTTGAGCAAGCTTGATGTGGGATGTTTTTGAAGCTGGTTTAAACTTGCAAACACAGCTTTGTTGAAGCGGGGTTTTTTTCTGTATTTTTTACTTAATCTTCTGAACAAGAACTTTATAAATTGGCAAATGAGTTTGTCTATTGGGGGGGTCAGCTTAGAAAATTGAGCTTGTGGAGGCTTTTCTGAAATGAAAACTGGTTTCTGGTTAGAAGTGAGATTTTTGTATTTAAAAATAAGCTAATGGCTAGTGTTTTATTGCAGTGTTAAAATCCAAACAGAATGCTTCAGCATTATTAAAATGAAAAGATTTATAGACCTGTGCTGATTTTGTTCCAGCTGTAAATTTTTTTTAAATGTTGATTTTTGTTTTTAATTTTTTTTTCTGTAGTTAGATGCAAGAAGCCTTTCTGAAGTACCATTTATTAATGGAGAATGAGATACTAATAAGATACTATTTCCTGCCCCACCCTGCCCTTCTCTTCAGCTTTCCATCCCTACCTATGTCTGGGCAAGCAGACCGCGTCCTCTTTGGAGACAAGCGGACAGGGGGTGCTGTAGCAGCAGTGGTTTTGCATCTTTGGTAAGCAGTCACACAGCTCCTGGTAGCTTTTTCCCACTGGTGTGCTCTTTTCCCAGCCTTTCTGAGGACCAAGCTCCTGATGGTAGTAACCTTGGGAGAGGTCTGCGTTGTAGAACTAGCACAGAGCAGTGCATGTCTCCCCTTCAAATCTTATCAGACTAACATCCTTGTGGTGAGTTGGTATTACCTCTGTTCCCTCTGCTAAGCATAGTTTGATAGCGGTGCAGGTGTTTAAAAAAAGTCAAGTAGGAATAAAAACAATATATAAACCTCCTGTGCTATGTGAAAGTATTAGAGTGCCTTCCTTTCTTCCTAATTTGCTATTGATGTGGCATCTCTAAGTAGTTTATTGATGAAGTGCTCTATTTGCTTTTCACTGCCCTGTTTTGTTCTTGGCCTTATCCCCAGGGCCTGTGAAATCCTTTGGAAATTCCCACTGGTGCTTTGTAAATGAGAACAAAGCTAATCACCTCCTGGATCTCTCCTGCTGCTGAAAGAAACTAGCAGTCTGCTCAGTGAGTCTTTTTGCTCAACAATACCACATTTTCAAAGTCAGTCAGAATTTTCTCTCTGTGAAGTGAGTTACCTCAGGGCTCTTACAAGTGATGGAGAATTAAATAAAGGCCCTGACATAACCAAAACCAATTAAGGACAATTCACAAAACTTTTATAACTGATGCAAAATAAGCGTAGCTCAGTCTGTTAACCTACTTTTGCTTGCCACATCCCTTACCATTATCTTACAAATATCATCATCTGGGTTTTTTTATGAGGGAATGTTCTGCCGTTTTGTGATTTGAACACAGGTAAGTAATAAAATTATCTGTGTTCATCTTTAATGCCATGTGGCTGATACAGCTGAGGTAAATGATACCCTGAAAGAGAGAATGACAAGGACATTTCTTGAATCAAAGGTGTAAAAGATTATTTCCAAGTAAGGGACAAGCAGACATCCTCCAATAGTTTCTGAAATTGTACATGGTTATAACTTGTTTATAGCACATAAGAAGTGTAAGATATATAGTCTGGATTTCTTAGGTGTTTAGAGGCTGTCTGGCTTTCTTAGGTGTTTAGAAGCTGTCAAAGCTGTGGCAAATACAGCACAAAGAGGATAATTTTATGTACCATGTAAAACATGATTAAGTGAGGGGAAGTAGAACTTTTGCCTCAGTCCTTCAGTGTGAAAGGGAGATAGTATTTGTGTCCATGGTATTTAAACTACGTGTCTTTTGAGTAAGGGGCTTTCTAGTTCTGTGTGTATGTGTAGTCCATACATCTGGTATATGATAGATGAATGTGCCGGATTTTACAAATCCAGGTGTTCCAATCCCTGGAACTCCCTGGCTTTGCTGCTGCACAGCCAAAGATGGGCCTGTCGTGTCTCACATTGTGAGCACAGTGCTCCCCAAAGCTAGGGACAGTCACGCGTCCCAGGCATTCTGGCACAACCTGCTCGTAGGGGTCTTGTGGGGATGTTTGGTTGTGGTCTGTGAGTCCTTGATTAAATGTACCTGGAGCAGCAGGTGCCAGAGCAGAGGAGGAATTGTACTTCTACAGTGGTCAAAGGGTGGACCATGAAGCAGGACCACGCACTCAAATAATTCTGTCTAAGAAAGCATGCTCCCCTGATGCAGTCTTTGTCATAACCTGCCCTTACATGGTACAGCTCATCAGACATTCCCCTCCCTCCCCCTCTTCCCCATGATGCAACGCAACACCGTTATTTGAAAGGCCTATAAAAAACAAGGGAGCAAGAACCCTAATCCCTTCTGAAAATGGTTGCCTTGTCCCCTTCACTCCAGCCCCAACATTAAAATCATACGCATCCTAAAACTAGCTCTCCTTGCTAGAGTTTTATGGATCTCCCATGTTTTCCCCACTATACTCATACATTTCTGTATCCCTGCCTGTGCCCTGTTAGCCAATGCATTAAATAATTCATGGCAATGGCAGCTTCACACACTGTGCCTTCCTCTCTAGTAGTCCACATCAGTGAGTCCAACAAATTTGCAGCATGACTCAGTCCCATAATTGTTCTGAAAACCACACAGCCAGAGACACCCTTGTCTCTCCCTTTGATTCACTAAAATGGTTCTCAGATTTATTACATTTTCTTGTCTCCTTGATGTACAGCTTAAGGGCAGTGGGCAGCCGATAAAAGATTCTCAGTGCCTTGGGAAGGGTGGATTGTCACTGGCGAGATCCCACTGTGATGTATGATCATCAAATCACAGTGGAGGTGGCATGTGTTCCTTTTGTCAAGCTCCATCAGCTGATAAAGTATGAGGTCAGAAACAGCGAGAGCTTTGGCACACGCAGAGAGGCTGATGAAGAACAACGTGCTGTGGCTGTGATTTGGAGCTAGAGCTGCTTGTGGTTGCAAGAACATCTGTTACAAGATGGTCATGGGGCACATGCACGGATTCGGTCCTGCTGATGCATGATGCCTGTGCCGTCGAAGCTGGAAACTAGTCAAAACAAAGAGAGGGACTTACAGCTACACTTAAACTGTCACCGTGTCTCCAAGGTTACTGTACTTGAGGTTAACCTGATCAGAGTGGTCACCTTAGGTCACCCATGATGTGGTTCTTTACTGGCTGTGATGGCACCCTGACAGTGCTTTTGCCTTGCACCTCCACGTGTCTGATAGAAGCTAACGATCAGTTGGGCCTCTGACACCTTTTTTTTGGTCACTTGATTGTTTTTTTTTATGCAGTTGTGCACATATTGTTGCAGGGTGTTACAGATGTGGAGCTCTGGACTCAACCTGGACCTAATCCTGCATGCGATAGCTTGCTACCTGTTTACAGAGCACTTCTGATGGGCAGAGGTTTTATTCTGCTTGCTGCTCTGCCTGTGTAGTAGTTTCTTGTCCTTACTCCCACCACCAGCTCATGGCTGCTCACAGAGCAGTGAGGCATTAAGTATCAGACAGGCTAATGAGTATGTCAGGATCCATCCCAATGTGTGCTCAGTGTGTACAGACCACTGCCTGGAGTCAGGCACTTCACCCGGCTTTTAATTGCCTTATGCTTTTAATTTTTAATGGCCTCTGCAGATACTGATTTATTGCAATGTACTGTAGCACGCGTTTGCTTATAGCTAAGCAATGATACCAGTGCAGTCCAAGGCTGATGAGGTAAGTACGTTAGCTCTGTAGCAGACTGTGAAGTCTGAAGGTGCAGGCACACTGTTGTGGAGAGCACATGGCTGCCTCACCTGCTCCATTCCTTGGGCCCTAGGGGCAGGACTTCCATTAGATGCCACAAAACGTATTGTAGTTTTAGCAGATCAGTTTTTAGTGTCACTTCAAATAAAATAGTATAGTATCTTTCCTCCTAAAGGAGGAACATCACAGCAGCTGTCTGTCTGTCTACAAGGTTGGACTGCAACATCTTCCTTGACACCTGTGTAATGATCTCCAATCTGGCAAACATGAAGTGAAAATTACTCACAGGAGTTAAATTTGAAAGTTCTCATGCTTGTTAAACCATCACTGCTGGAAATAAATTTATTTCCAGAACTTGTAGGGTGATCAGGCAGGAAGGAAGGACATCGGGGCAAAATTGGTTTTGATATTGTCAGCCATTAAGAGGGTGATTTTCTGAGGTCTCAGCACTTGCACTGAGCAGTCTCATTAAGATGGGGTAGGTGTTCATATGCAGGGTACGAGTCTCTGTACCTCTTGGATCTCAAATCTTTATTTTACAGTCGTGATTTATACACCAGTTTTCAAGCAAATGGTCATTTTAAATACAGGTACTTTTATGTCTACATTGTCTGAAGTAGTACTGTCTTTATATTGTGTATGTGCACACAGACTTCACAAAGTGAGATCTTAATCTACAGCTGCTGTATTCAATAGCTACAATTAGGGAAATGGTTAAGAATACTTCATTTTGTCTCATTTATGCTTCTTTGCCTGTTAAGGAAGATATGCATTTGTGGTAGAGTTTTAATACAGTAAAATGATGATGGTAAGATCTGTAGATGATATTAAAAATGAGAAAGACCCATCTAGAATATAAAATACAGTAAGAATTAATTCCTTTTGGTTTCCCTTTTATTTACCTCGACGGCTCTAATTTCCATGTGGAAGGCTCATACAGTTGTCTGACTTTCTTTTAGAAGCAGTAGGGTGTTCATCTCCAGTGATGAAAGGGCTGGGGAGTTGCAGGCTTAACAGTGAGTGCAATAAAAATGAAGTATTTGAGAGATGTTTGATTATCTGCTCTGTGTAAGTAACGTATCTGCAGTGGGTGAGCTGTGGAAAACATTCAGGAAGCTACTGAAGACACATTAAGCCTCTGGATGCATTGAGGGAGGAAGCTTACTGCCAGTTCCAATGGTACTATAGTTTGGAGATGGCAGATCACAGGGTTGTCAATAATGCTAGATAAGAGGCACAAGGAGCAAATTTAAGTGCTGGAGCCTTGATTAATCGCACTACTTAATTGTTAGCTTACCATCTGGGGTGGGGAGACTGCTTCGATCTGCTGCCTTCAAGACACTTGCATTGCCTTTTCAGGTTTCCCACTGGGCAAACGACCTTCAAGATGGAGCTTGCCCCAGTGATGACTCTTAAAAGGCGGTGTGGGATGGGACTGCACCAGGCTGGGCACCCTGCAGCCTACGCAGCCTCTGGCACAGTGACAGAAAGCTGTGCCTTCTCAAACAGCCCTGTGCTCTCCTGCCGCACCCCCAGATGTGCAAGGCATACTCGTCCTTTCCTGCCATGAAAATACCTGCCTGGTGGGTCTCCCTTTGTAGCAGACATGCTGATTTGAAACAGCCTCCAAAATAAAAATGACATCTTAGTGTTGTATTGGGGCCAGAGGAGAACTGGGCTCAGTATAACGTGGATGTGGCCAGACTGCTCCAGAAGAAACTGGTTCAATTGTGAGCAGAAGCCAATTTGGTCCACCCGGCTTCATGGCCAGCATCTCTCCCTGACTGCTTTTTATTTAGCAGTGTGGACCTACCCAGGGAGTTGTTTCTCGTTGCCTCCAAGGCCATTTCACACCCAGTATGGGGACACTGGTCAATGCTTCTACGAGCACCAGGCAGCTGGAAAGGGGAGAGCGTGCTTCTCCCAAGAAGGTGGTAGCGAGTGGCTGGTCAGGGAAGTGCACAACTGCAGGACTGTGCAGTGTCCTACAAGTGGTCTCAGACTCTAAAATTTTGTCATGAGCTGAAAGGACTGGTTACTGTTACCATTCTCGTAGACATGAACACCATTTCCCTCCTCTTGAAGCTAGTTTTAGATCATGGAAGTATCAGCCAGCTTGTGCCTATCCTGCCACTTGTTTTGTAGTCAAATCTATGTTGTATTCATCAAATTAATGCACAAAAGAAATATTTAGGCTGCAATGCCATGTGTACCAAAAGTTAGGAAATGTCTGGTTTAAATTTCCCCATATAACCTGAACAGGTCCCGCTCAGACATACCATCTCTGTGCTGGATGCAGTGAAGGTTCAGGACAAAAAGCATAATGGGACTGTGTAATTAAAAAACAGTTTAATGCCTGCACATAAGTGTGGCTGAATTCAGGTTTCACAAGCAACTCCAAATATGCCATTTCTGGCCATATTCCAGCATTTGGATGTCAACTGCTTCTACCCTGCATAGCAAGACTCTGATGCAGTGCTGATACCTAAACTCCTGCAATTTGTGAAGGCCAAAACTAAGCGTTATCTTATGTGAGTGTAATAAGTTACCTTACTATCATCTACAGCGAGTGACCCCTGAGACTTCAGTACTGTAACTCAGAGACTTTGATGGTCCTGATACCCTCATTCCTCTGTGCATGTCTGTGTAGTTTGGGCCTGGGATGTTTGAAAAAGATCGCTGTCTCGTGTTTGGCTCAAAAGATAAGGAGGAGGAGTAGAATCTGGTATCCTCTTTCTTGCCCTTGAAAGGCAAGGGCCTCATGTCCCTACAATTTGTTTGAGAGATTGAGAGGGACATAGGCTACTGTTGGGGAGTTTATGAAGGAAGATGATAGCCCTCATTTCTCAGCTGGGGAATTCCTGCCCCTGACAAGGAAGGGGAAGGATGAGAAGTAAGTTTTAGTGCTGGATCTGTTGGCACTACTGTGGAGGGAGAAGAAAGAAGCCTAAGGCAACCTTTCCTTTTTTTTTTTCCTGCCTGGGGATGGCACCCCTCCATCCATCATGGGGGCCCCAGAGTGGTGTGACGGGACTGTGACGTGAAGCACAGTCCTCCACCATCTTCCAGCTGCAGCTGCTCTGGCAGCTCCACAGTGTCTCCAGGCAATATCTGCTGCTGCTCTGCCAACAGGTTCAGCCCATCCTCAGCATGCTGATAGACGAGCTCGGGTGGTTCTTGAGCGGAGACAGGTTGGAGGCTGATGCTTTGGCTGGGACACGTTTGCTTTGGCCAACTCTGCTACAAAAGCAACTGCAGAGAGCAGAGGTGCTTGTGAGGTTGGCAATGCCTGAAGCCAGCAGGAATTCAGAATGAGCCCTGGCTTGAACCATCAGCGTGTGCCTCACAGCTCCCTCAGACGTTTCAGTCATGCTGGAGTGTTGCCAACATGCTTTCCAGCCTAAGGAAACTGAGAAGTGAAATAACAGAGGTTTAACATTAAATGTCTCAACCAAAGGAGAGTGGAATTTCCTAGGGCAAAGATACTTCTTTACCCCGAGGGCATTCCCTGTGCCGAGTACAAAGACCTGCTTCCAAAAAATGGAGGTGTGATCCCTTCCCAGAGAAGGGTCACGAGAATCCTTTGTAAAGGCAAGGGTTAAGTAACGTTAATGTAGGATGGACCGGCATCCCTAGCAAGAGATATTAATTCACTTTTAGAAAGGAAAAGAAGGAAAGGAGAGAAATGTCCTTGTTCTGCTCAAACATTTCTTCATGGACAAGATTTAAAGCCTTTGGCTGTATGAATATGTTGCTCAATAACCTGAATATCTGTTAACTCAGTGCCCATTGTAAAAATGCTTGGATAATATTCTATAGAGCACATTCCCACTCTGATTAAACCTAACACAAAACCGAACGCGTTTCAAATTTATACTATGGCGACAGTGAAGATGAACAAAGTTATTTTCTCCACTGTGAGGCCTGTGAAGTCACAAGTAATGCAGCTGTGTTAGGTGATGGGTAGCTTAGGAAATCAGGGCTGTGTTTGCTCGGAATGAGTACTTGCTGTTACAAAGAATTTTCCTTTATTCTCTAAGGTTTATATCAATTGCTGCCAGTCCAAATTAACTGTTTCAGTGATAACATCTTTCAGAGAGATAGGCTGGAGCAGGACAGGGGAAAGATATAATAGGCAAGGTTTTCACCTTTGCTCTGTCCCTTCTGTAATGAGTAAAAGAAGAGCAGTGAAGAAGAATCCATAAAAGCCCCGAATGCAGCTGGAAGAGATGTTCCCTCATGCAGAAAACAGCCATTGGTCTGCCTTCTAAAGATGCTTTCAGAAGCACTGGACCTGGTATTTTGAGAAGATGATGCTGGAGACAGAAAGGCCCAGAGCAAGAGCGCAGCCACAGTGCAGAGCAGGGTGGCTGCCCCAGGCAAAGCTTTGGTGTCCAGAGGGCAGTTGCTGTGGGGTGTGTGTCACAACTTAGCCAATATCCCCAAAGTCATCTAAGCTATGCAGAATAGTTCAGGATGAGGAACATACCAAGGTATCTTAAGACCACTTTAGCCCTATTCCTGGAGCTGCAAGTTTCTCAGTTCAATAAAAATCTGATTTAATGGCACAACCTCTCTGAGAAAGATGTCTGTTTTCCTTTAGAGACTCCATTCCTCCCCTTGCAAGCTAGGGCACTGAATTTACTTGAATCTTTAACTAAGCCTTCCCCCAGGAAAACATCCGCTGACCTGAGAATCTCACCAACAGTGTTTCTGTCTCAGATTTACTTTTTCCTAAAAGGTTAGAGAGAAAGTTCCCTGTTTGGGAACTTAAGAGCTCTGATCCTAGGTACAAGGCAGATTTAACTGGTGACCACCCCTGGCTGCCCACCCCGTCCTCCCCAAGAGAACTGCTCCTGGGAGAGGCCACGGGAAGTCTCGCTCTGCTACTGACCGATTAACCCACAACCCAGCGTAGCGGGATAAATTGAAACCACCAGCCAGGATGCTTGCCTTCTGTTTCCCAGAGAGGAATTTTGAGCTGGCTTTTTTGTCCACGCCTGGGATTATTCACTGATTTTTTAAATTGTGAACTTTATATCACCGTTTTATACTGCAGAATAGCATGTTCTTCACCTATCTGATAAGAATCGTCCAGCATCTTTGTGTATAAATCTGTTAGGTCATGCCTGCATTTTCCAGCTATTGTTTTAGGAGTCCCCTTCTGGTACTTAAAAAGGGAAATATCTTCTTTATTGTCTTCCAGCTTTGAAGCTGTGCTGAACAACGCAGACAGACAAACATTTAATTCTCCCCTAATCCTTTAAATATCCTTACAAGCACATGGTGTTCACACACTGTTAAGTCCATCTCCTGTAGCAGCTGTACGTCTTCTTCTAACTCTGCCTTTAAAGCCTGCAGCTTCAACTGGGGCGGAACAGGAGCCTCCAATACTTCATCCCATGGTGGCTGTCTTTCTGGGTGGTATGGAGAGGGATTTTTTCCATAATAAAGCGATCATCTGGATTGAATTGCAGATATCTAATCCTCACACAAGCTACTCCTGGTTGGTTTTGTGAAGCGAACAAAGACATCAACTTAGACATGCTCCAGGCTGGATTCAGGTATCTCTGGGACCTTCTCATCATTCCAACAATTAGCCAGCCTGCCTTGGTAACTCTAACACAAAAGGGCAAGCATAGAATAAAAACCTTTTTCTTCAGGAAAGGGGCTTAAAATGAAGATTTCCTTAACGTCACCCCCCAAGAAAAAGGGGGGTGCCCTGTCCTGAAGGGGCAGGCAGGACAGTTGGGACAAACCCAACTCTCTCAGGCCTCCTGCTGTGTTTTTATGGTATGGGAGTGGAGAGTGATTCAGGTAGCTGCATTACAGGATGGGCATGGTGGGGTGGGTGATGTTCATGTGAATTGGTGAGTATTCATTGACTTAAGCCCTGCAAAACTGTATTTACTGATTCTTTTCCTTTTCTTCCTCAACATGAAAACTTTCTGCTTGTTTTCCAGAGTTTTTCTATCTTCCTGTGAGGACCCATGAAGACATTTAGTCTATTCCACTGGCTGAAGGTGGATAAACCGTACCAGTATCATATCTGCAGAGGTGCCTAACTGGGTCTTGAGGACCTTCAGACCCCATACCCTCCTCAGACAGTCCATCCTCATATTATCCTTTCTGTTAAAAACTTCCACCTGGCATCTATCCTGAACCCATTATTTCTTGGCCTCTACAAATCAATATGGAAATACATAATCTTTTCCCCTGGCAGCAATGCTTTATCTATTCAAAGACTCCTTGTCCTATCCCCACTCAAACCTCCTCTTCTTTAGGCTAAACCACCTCAGTTCTTTTCTATATATTTTCTAGACTTCTGATCATTTGCATTGCTTATTTCTGCCCAGAGTACATCACATTAACAAGGTGCCCCTATTCTGCAAGCAACCATGGGGCTAAAATCTGAAGGCCAGACATCACCATTTTGATCAGCGCTGGCATGGAAGCCAGACTTTGGGATCCTTTTCGAAAATCTTGCCTTTTATCAAATGATGTAAAAGCCTGGTGTAAGCATTCCCTGATGAAAGCCTGGATAGCTTAATAGAAAGTAGCATTTCTGGAGCTAATCTGCCATCCAAATGCACAGTTACACTGTGTTGCGGTGTTGGTGGCCATTGGGAGATTTTCTTTATTGCACGCTCTCGCTTACTGAAAGCTAAAACTGATCTAATAGCAAGAGGCTTTGGAAGCACAGCAAAGTGTATAATAAGGACACTATTTCATTTTTTTAAAAGAAAAATGAAAAAGAAAACCAAAATAGGCCACTACTGAGGTTTAAAACACCCGATGTAACAAAAGGAAATTTCTGAAGTTTTGTGCTTTTTGTGCACTTGAGTCACTTGCAAAAAGACTATATTCAATGTTGAGAAAATAATGAAATGTTCTCCAGGATGTTTTTTTTCTCCGTTTTTTAATGATTTGCTTCTTTAAAAGGCACTATCTTGTTGGCATTTGAAAGCTTCTCTTGTAACCCTCTAAAACGCTCCAGACATATTCTACAAGAAGGTTTTAAACTCCCCAGTATAAACAGATGGCCTGTTGGTATTTGTAAGAAGCTAGCAGATTGTATTGTAAAACAGACTGGACTAAGTCTTTGGGGTTGGCGGGAAAGTTAATGAATAAGATTAACATGCAATGGCTTTACTATAGTGAGATCCACACAATTAATCAAGAATGTTGTGGCACATTATAATATAAAGATGCAATGTAAATATGGGGAAACTCCTTTAATTAGTGGATTTCTTTCTTAAATGAAGGGAAAGGTTGGCTTAGAGGGAGTGTTATGCATGAAATCCTGAATTTAGCTGTACTAACGCAGTTAACTGGCTGCTCACATGTGAATGGGGACATCACATAGCCCTGCAGCTTTGATCAGCCTTTTGGGAACACACATGGAGTTCCTCCCTCTGCTGTAGACATCCTGTGAGCCAGGTTATCCAACAGACCAAGGCTAACATGTTCACACTAAGGAAAACACAGGAAGGAGTACAACAGGTTTCTTTTACACCAGTTTCAATTTGGTGTAGAGTTCAGTTACTCACAGAGTTACAATGGATAACATTATGGCAGCTAGAAGTCTTGCTGGAGGACAAGTAATATGGGAAAAAAGCACGATCCTTGAGAGAAAAAGGAACTCAAGAAAGGAATAAATCATCATTGGCAAAGCTGACGTGCCAATTCACAAAGGGATATTTTGGCCAATGCATATATATTCTTAGACATTCCTCAGTATTTACCTTAAAGACACTAGTAAGTTTAATAAATAATATACAACGTGCATTCTGACATATTTGTCTTAAAAACTACACTTTTGGAAAATTTATCAAATTCCTTCTAAAATAAATTTTAAGAGACACAGCCAACTTGCTGAGACCCCAGATACACCTTTCCTAGAGAAAGTTAGATGTCTTTCATTGATGGAAATGACATTCATATATGAATTACACTCATTTATTAACCTGACTGACATGTATGATCAGTTTATGGAACTAACCCTATGGGCTACTTCTCTAAGAAGGAGCTTTCAAATCAAATTCTCAAATGATAACACAATAATTTCTAATAAGGATTTCTCAGTCAGCTGGCACCCTGGAGCTAGTGCTCTTCAGGCACTAATTTAAGTTTTTAAAGTTTTTCTAGGCCTCTAGAGTTGAACTTCCCTGTTGTAGTTAGAGACCAGGTCGGCACAACAGGCAATTTGAATACATTCCCTGGTTTTATTGTCACCATATCACTCCAACATAACAGTGACAAGGGCAAATTCTGCCCTTACAGCTTGTTCATTGACCTGACCTTCACAATGGCCAGGAACCTTTCCTTTCATGTCAAATCGATATCGAGGGATAGATTTTGCCATCAGATGTGTTAATTTGAACATGAGCTGCATGGATGCACCTACACTCAGCATTTCACCCAAACACTTAATACCACCACAGGATTTTCCCAATGTTCCTGGGCACGAAGGATAAAACAGAGCAACTGTGTCCTGGGGAACAAGGCAGACCAGTCAGCCAAAGTGAAAACATTGCAGGCAGCCCTCCAAAAAACGTAGATAGAGCATCTTTGTTGTCTCAGGCCGTGCACAGGAATGTACAACGTGTCTGGGGAGAGAGGGCTGCACACCAGGCACACACCAGCGCAGCCGGTGGGGCTCCGGGAGATGCCGACTGGCTCTGCCATTGCACGTCCTGAGGACGACTGAGCAGCTCATCCAACCTCGTACCCAGGCAGCAGCAACACAAACATCAACGCGTGCTCACCAGGAGCTGCAGTCGCGTGCTGGGTGCTTGCTCTTCAGCACAGAAGAGGCTGAATCATTACAGAAAAAACAATCATTTAAGCTTCAACTCTTATATAATGAAAATGCAAGATTGGCAAATGCTAGTTTGGGGTTGGGTTTCTTTTTTTTTTTTTTAAAACCTAGTTTTTTAAGTCCTAACCAGGCTGCTTTTATCAGCTTGCCTGACCTGTTCTGTAACGTATGGATTGGGATTTCATCCTGCGAGTCCTCCGGTAAAACAGTAACTTGTGGCTGAGCTAGTTTGTCACAATTTTGTGAACCAGAAGAAAAAAATGAAATAAATTTTACATTTTTTTTAAATGGATACTTAGGATATGTTTTGGAACCCTATTAAAGGGGCTCTGTCAAAGTGGTCTGCGTGACCAGAAAGGCTAATTTAAAAATAAGGGTGATATAGGCTTTTACCATGGTCTAAGCTTTTATCGCAGCAGGATCCTCTCCATGTCATCCCTGGTTCCTTCGGCTGCCGGACCGCCATGCTGCTGTGGGAGGGAGCAGCGTGCCGCCCATCCCAGCTGGTAGCGCTTCCCACCAAGTGATTTGGATGCAGTGGGAAAGGTCAGTCCTTGCCTGGATCTGGTGCAGTTCTTGCTGTGCTGCATCTGGCCGGGCAGAGAAAATATTCACTGCCACCCGCGTCTCCCACCCCCTCCGTGTGGTCTCGCTGGCTACATCTCCCTGGGCACAGGAGACAGGTCTGGGGATATTTTCTGGTACGGAGGCCATGTGGTGCAGGGTGACTCGTGTCCGTATTTTTATACACTCTTCTCCCTCTTATCCTGTATCCAAAGCGAGAATGGCTCTTGGTCGTGGGACCTGTTTGGGAGGGCAGTCATTGCACCCAAGCACTACCAGGGACCCTCACAGCCTGGTGGCAGAGACAACCGTGCTCCACGGCCTGGGAGGGGTCCCTGGCTGCTTTTCAGCTCACTGATATAGACGTAGCTTCTTCAGCCGGGCAGCAGCCCTGCCTGAGGCTCCCCCATCCCACCTGCTCTGTCTTCTGCCTTTACAGCTGGCATAGGACAAAGAGGCACCTTTAGGGCATGAGTTTCTTGACTTATTTCAGACTCTCAGATGAGTGGGACCGTCTGCCACCTGCGCTGGAGATGCTGAAGTGAGGAGAGAGCCACGCACCTCCTGGGCACCTCCTTGCTTCAGCATCTCCAGCTGGGACGGGGAGCGTGGGCACAGCCGGAGTGGTGGGGCACAGGGTATGTGCCAGCACCCCTCCCCTGTCCCTCCCCATGCAGCCCCTGGATGCCAGGGAAGGACACAGGAGCCATTTGTGGGTGGGAGTCAGATATAATGGAAGGACTGAGCAGCACCAGCAAAAAAATGGGAGGGCAGCAGCCAGCAGAGCTGGGGTCGCGGGGGGCAGCCAAGGAAGCTGTCTCCCTGCTTACCCTGTGGGGGAAGGTGAGCGGAGGGGGACTAAAAGGGCAGATGCGCTTCATGGCGGTCCCTGAGCATCACCAACAGCAGTGAAGCAGTTAAGGCATGGGGAGCCCTTTTTCGTTTGCTACATCTGAAAATAGCACAGCACAGCACGGGCAGCACTGCGCTGACTATTTGTCCCTTCAAAGTGTCCCCTCCGCCACCCCTTGCCGCTCAGTTCATGGGTCAGGAAGAGCCACCCACTTGGAGATGGAGCCTGGCTAACAAGGAAAGCCTCTCGACGAACAGGACATCATTTCCTTGGGGCTGGCCTGCTAAAAATAGCCTGGCAGGGATGAATACTTGTGTGAAACAATCCACAACCCAACGTGATCTGGTACACACTGGAATTTCTTTAGGCTAAAATGAGGCGTAATGTGAGGCAGGCAGGGAAGCAAGGAGGAGAAGCCTGTTGCCCAATTTCTGGCATCTCATTAGGGGTCTCTGCTAGCGGGGAGGGAGGGGCAGATATCTCCAGGCCATGGGACCAGGGACCTGGCCAGCCCTCTCGGGGTACCTAGCTCTTGGGGTACCCAGCTCTTTGCTTTAACCTCAGCAGGATCCCAGAGCAAATTGCTGTGCTCCAAGACTACACCAACCTATTCACCAGGAGCTAAACCACCATATGTTATTTGTTAACCCTTGCTGGTAATTAAACCATGTCTTCAGTCAGTAGGAAAACATTGCAGCTCTCTTGCAAAGAGGCAGACTGAGCTCTCAGAAGCTGCCAGATGCACATTTTTCTCGCCCCCTCCTAAAATATCACTGTAATTTTAATTTACTCAGATGAACGAGCAGTTGACTAAACAGACATTCATTATAAAATTCATATTAAGAAAAGAGACACTTGGGATAATTTTGATTGATTTACTTGGCAGAGTTTTGATAGCTACTGAAAAACATACTATTCATGTTTAGGTGAAAAATAAATGGAGTCAAATAAGTGTCACTGCATAGTACTAGGAGGTATATACAGCCACATGTAAAAATGCATAAACACAAACATTTCTGTACAGCAACTTTTCCTTTCAGTCTGTATAGAGAAACACTGGTTTATAATATGGGGAAAATATAAAGCAGACATACATGCAACAAGGACATGACAGTTACATAGGTCCCACCTGCCTCCCAAGAGTTACAATAATAATAACAATAATAATAATAAAAG
This sequence comes from Balaeniceps rex, assembly GCA_013401315.1. Classification (NCBI taxonomy): domain Eukaryota; kingdom Metazoa; phylum Chordata; class Aves; order Pelecaniformes; family Balaenicipitidae; genus Balaeniceps; species Balaeniceps rex. The sequence continues at coordinate 16,906 of VYZW01057508.1, read as the reverse complement.
CCTTTTTCAGGGAAAAAATTTGAAACCTGGAATGTTTTCATGTTGAGGTTTCCAGAGAGCTTCAGATGTCAAACATATCTGAAGGTGATTTAAAGGCTTGATTCAAAGCCCTGTGAAGGCAATGGAAAGACTCCATTGGTTTCAGTGAGCTTGGGGTCAGACCCAGCTATTTCACCATGATCCCATTCTGCCCTCCCCCAAAATGCAAAGTTGAAGCCTGCAGATAAAAATAAACAATCGTATCATACAAAACTTCGCATATAGAATACAAAAGGTAACCGTTGACTTTTTGTATAAAATACAACTTTTTGATAGTATATTTATTTCACATATGTATAAATATAACCCAAATAATATGATTTTTATTATTCCTAGCAAAATATTATTACTTTTTGTTGGTGTTTTTTTTTTTTTTTACAAAAGTTTACAAAACAAATAATTCTTTATATTTACAACCCAATACTGTGAAGAGTGCCCGGTCAATGATGAAAATAGACTATAAGGGTAGTGCACTTAGCCATTGCAAAGAAAGAGAAAAAAGACACTAGCTCCATTGAGATACAAGTGTTCTGAAGAAATGGTATTGGATTCAAGTTTTGGTTGCAAGAGTCTTTCACAAGCTCACATTTCAAACGCACCAGGCATGTCTTTACAGGACTGCAAATGGCCTCTACCTTAGTTGAATTTACTTAAAACGGGATGAAATTTTGATCCCAGGGATGGCACTCATAGTCCAGTGCCTTCTCCACTCCAGGCTGAGGCCGACGGGACAAAGCTCAGCACTGAATCCACCACCGGATGATATCCTGAAGTCTTGGGACCAGCTCCTCAGCTCAACAATGTTTTTACATCATTTGAGGATCTGGAAAACAATCTGCTCTTAATCCAGAAACCAGTGGTGGCTTTTTCAATGGCATGTGAGGGTAGTTGAAGTTACCAGACTTCAGTGCCCATTGCTCATGATGATACTAACTCAGCCTCGGCCTTAGTGGCATCGCAGTCGTCTGTTCCTACCAGAGCTTTGACAGTCACTGCTGACCTGCTCATGGATGGGGTGTGTGCCTATGTGTGAGACAGATGACCCCATCTTCCCTCCACTTTAAACTCATGTAGCTACTATTTCAATCTAGTTTTGCACAATTTATAGGGGACTCATTTGTTAGACCATGTCTGTATCTCTCCAAACTTAGGTGGGGCGCCAGTGACCTGGGCTGAAAAGTTCTTTAAAGACTTGGAAAAATTTGTATTGGCATATCAAAGGGACCACATGTACCCCAGCCAAAACTGGGGAGAAGAGGAGGCTTTCTGGGCAGCTAGGCCATCACGTTACACAATACAGGGGTGTGCAACGATCACTAGCTGGGGCAGCAGAAAGGACTCTTCAGCAGGGCTTCTTGTCCCTCTTATGAAAAACATGTCTGGGAAAGAACAGCATCATGGACCAGCCCACCTCAACTGGCATATCTAGCTAAATGCCTACATTACACCTTTTCTAGAGGTGCTGGTGCTTGTGTGACGATGCTTCTTGAAACATCATGAAAAATTGTGCCCACATGAAATGACAGGGTGAAATGACTGGAAAAGCCTTATTAAAACCTCTCTTGAGAAATAGGTCAGATAAGTGCAGAGGCTATTGTCAAGTAGTCTACTCATCCCACTGCCACTAACAAGGATGAATAAAGCACTTGCACGGGGCAGAGCAATGCCTCTTGGCGCCGGGGCATGTGAACGTAGGCATTGTATTCCTTTGCCACATCTAGTTTTAGCTAATTCAGAGGAGGCTGTGAAACATGTCGCACCACATCATTTTAAAGAACAGCATTTTCATTTGAATTGCAAGATCTGTTCCCATCTATGAATCCTCCTGTCTGACTCACTGCGGATCTGCTTTACAGTGACATAGCACCTCCTTCTGATGCCCTTACTGACCAAGTCTGTAGCAGAAAATTTGACACGGTCGAGACTATTCCCAGGCACCGAGGTCAAGCGGTGTGGAACAACCTGTGTCCTTACTGCTCTGCTCTGTTAGCCTCCAAGGCAAGGCAGCTGCAAACTGTCTATGGGAATGCTCCTTGCCCCAGGTTAACTCTCTACTGATGCACACAAATTGCTCAGAGCAGTGTTAGCTGGGCCATCCCCAAACCCAGAACAGATGACTGAGTCCAGTGCCCGGAAATATTCCCCCAAACTGTTTCATTTCCAAGCACAGATGTGGCTGAGTGGAGCCTCCTACTGTGAGTAACCCAGGTGGTTATAACAGATCTGCATGCTAGTTTCAGGGGCAGAGCCTCTCATACTCTGCCTGACAGAAGCTGTGGGGACCTGGGCCATCACTGGACCTCTTTCAGCTCCCCCCATATGGCAAAGGGAAAGCGGGATGGAGCCAAAATGTTGTGCAATGAAAACGGTAGCCTCTCCCCACACAGATGCTGGCATTTCTGCGGGGTAAACCTGTTCAATAGAAGAGGACTGGGCTGAACTACCTGACCCCCACCATGGGTTAAGATAAAAATGAGGATAACGGCTTAGCTGAGCCACTTCATGCATTTGCCCTCCTCTAAGCTGGACTGGGAAAGTAGTCAGTGAGGATCAAATCATAAGCACCCTTCTCACTTAAGTTGTCCATTAAGTCACTGGAGTCCCTGGGGTAGGGCAAGGTGGCAAAGTGAGGATCCTGAGCTTTGGTGTAGTTCATCTCATGTTTCCCTCAATGCCCAAAATGATTGTGCTGCTGGCAGGACAGTAGCCTCCTCTGATACTCGCTGCAAGCACTGATGAAAGGGAGAAAGCGAACGCTAGAGCGCACTGAGTAATGCACTGGATGATCTGTTTCCTTCTTCCCTTGGATGAGACCACTTACCCTTTTGTGTGCTAAAAAACATAGAGGCTTTAAACCAAAATCATCGGGAAAGCAAATGTGAGTTTGTACTTTGTAGAAGTAAACAGTTTTTGTAACGCAATGAGATTTACACAGGGCCTGATGCTGTCAGGGATGAGTAGTCCCGAGGAAGTTAAGGGCTGCGAACGTGATGACTGAAGAGCTCTGGACCACTTGGGCTCTTACTTGCACTCAGAGAAATGTTGTTCCACAACCCATACCACTGTCTGGTGCTTGCGTGTGCGGGAAGCTAAACACGTTTTTCCACGCAGCCCCCATGAGAAGAACTGATGGGTTTGCAATGCACTGGGCACCGGTGTGGGGAACAGACCCTTCACACGTTCTCACTCCTTTATGGCAGGCATGAATATCACTTACGCTATCGTTTCATCGGGAGAGACTTCAGTTTTGTTCCTAGAGCAACTCTTCAAACAGGGCAGTCACCATTTGTGGTATTTTAAAGGACAGCCCAGTTACTGGAGTGTAAATTAATAAAGCAGGTTGTTGGCATCTAAAGAGAAAGCTAATGTCCTTACTGCCTCTTCATCTGGTTCGTCCTTGGTACTGTCACTTAGGAGTGGTTCCCCAAAATTTCATCAAGGTTGATGTCTTTCATCCAGTCGTCGTTACCAGGTTCCGTTTTCAGTAAAGAATCTATAAAGTCTGAGTCACTGTTGAGCGCAGGTCCTATACTGTCACCTTGCTGGTTCAGAAAGTCAAACGCTAGGTCATTACCATGGTCGCTTCCCTGGTAAGCCCGAGAGTTTTGGTTGGTAGATGTGAAACTGGTTGATGGCAGAGATGACGGAGGTGTCATACTTGTTCCTGGCTGATTCAAGGCAGGCACAGTCTGTCCTCTCAGCTGGTTAGGTCTTATGCTGAGACCTCGTAGCGAGCCAGCAGATTGTCCATTTAGAGTCTGGTGCATTTGGTTTAGAGAAGGCCTCATTTGGACTCCCGCTGTTAACTGATTAGGAGGTGCCAATGCACGCTGAGGAAAATGCTGGTTGCCTACATTGCGTTGCAAAGACTGGTTAGGATATGGAGTGCCAGTGGGGAAACGGACCCCTGCGGGTTTCAGTGCATCCTGCTGCTTCACTGCAGCTTCTTGCGGGACCCAGTTCTGGGCAGTGGCAGTAGCCGTGATCATCACGTTGGCCGGCCTTTGTGCAGGGATACCTGTGGCTCCATGGTTCAAGCTTGGCCTTACTTGCTGTGTGTTGACCACTGACCCCGTCCCAAAAGCCGCTACATTGTTTCCCTGCGTCATGGTTTGCTGTCGAGACATCATGGGGTTATTCTGACTGGGCAGGACTTGATTTTGGTTTCTGTGTGGCTGTATTTGGTTCATTCCTGAAGTCACATTGTATGCACTTGGTTGGTTGCAAGAAAGGTTCCCATAGCAGCCCATACTCCGAGCGGCAGGAACAGAAGGCATTCGGGTCCCGGCGGGGGTAGACATGAGGCTGGAGCTCTGGGGCATGATGCTATGAGTTGAAATTGGGTTGGATAAGGACATGTTGTTGGAGCTCATACTCACAGCTGGTGAACCACCTGGAAAGGAGAAAACAAAAGTGTTAAAACAAACATGAGTGCATCAATGCGTGGTGGCATTCAAATACCAACAGGTTAAAAATCCAGTTTTCTAGCACCGGAATTTCTTGCAGAAGATACCTTGCTCTTAAGAGGACTTGCATGAACTTGCTCAAGGCCTTAAAGATGCCAATCATCCAAAGGGTGGGTTGGTCTATATGAAGCCATTGGTGGTCTTTCCATCCCTTCAGAGAACATCAGATAAGCCAAAACCGGTGCTCATTGTAAGAGAAATATTGGAGCAGGGAAGGACAGACAGAACCACTGGGCAGGAGAGAAAACTCTTCTGCCTTTTTTTACAGAAGCGCTAGACACCTCGGACAGGACAAAGCCTGTCTAAGTGAGCAGAGGCAGAGGAGATCAAGAACTTTTCTTCCTTACAGGGCATGGCTCATCCTGGCTCCCTCTAGAGACAATGGGGAGTGATAGGCACCATCATCAGGCCCCTTTTCCACCTTCCCTAGATACCTACAGCAGTGGTATCTATCCCTTCTGGAAATGCCTGTCCCAGATGATAGCAGGAGCCAAGACCGCATCTCACACATCTGCAGCACGCAGAGCCTCCCCCCCAGCCAGGTGCTCGAGGGCAGCTCAGCTCAGTCTGTGACCTGCTTGTCCTCCCGCGTGGCGGCCGAGCAGACTCGAGGACATGGCTCGGTGCTGTGCCTGGCAAGTGCCACCCACATGCCCCTCTAAGCTCTATTCCCAGCTGGGCTATGGCCCCTGCAGAAGCTGACTTGCCCATGAGGGAGCCACGCATGATACCTGATGTGCAGGCATTTGCTGCACATGAACATCACCTTTTGTGCTTCAGAAAACTAGAAGTTATGAGTTGGCACGAATCTACCACTCGTGGCTAATTCTGCCCAGTGGAGGATTTTCCTGTACCTGACATCTGCCAATGAATCACAAGAAGAGAGGTTTCTCTTCTCTTCAGCCTCCAAACCTCGACACAAGCTCACTTCTGCGGCGGATTTGCGGCTACATAGTCCCTATTTTGAGGCCACAATAAGTCATTTATGCAATGTAGGCTGATTGCTTACGCAGTGCAAGGCTCTGAATTAATCCCTGAGAAATTGGTTTAAGAAGACCAAACATTTTCTAAACACAGCCAGTGCAGATGGCACTGTGGAGAACCCCGCTCTGCACACAATCAGCTGCTCCACAGCTTAATTCTCTTTGCTACTGTCGCCTCCAGTACAAGCCCTACAAGATGTGCAGCTAGAAGTCAGGTTCAAGGCAAACAAAAGGAGATGTTTCTTCACACTGTGTGGGTCAGCCGAGGAAATCTTTGCCACATGGCACAGTACAAGCTTTCTCGTACCACTTTGGGTGGCTCCCAAAACCTGAGAAAAGCTGTTGAATGGGCTTGCTACCAAGGTACCAACACATTTTGGGAATTCCCTGAGCCTCTCCCAGAGGAGGAACAGAGGAACATACAATACAGCCCTGGAGCTTTGCTATTTCATAGGTAGTAACTAGTAGCAATTGTTGGACATGGGACCCTGCCTTGGTTTGATCCTTTGTACATACAACAAAAACAGACTGAATTTTACTAACTTGGACTTTATCATCTTATTATCATCAAATCTTATTATATTAGTCTGTGTGATTAATTTTATTGGTTGGTCCATCATCAGTTCCTCCTTACCACACCAGTGCTTCGAGACTGTGATCATGCCTGCAGCATTCTCCAAATCCATCAGTCTCGGTGCATGGCATGTTTTCTAGTCCTTTGGTCCTTCTAAGCTCTTTTCAGAGCTTGACAGTTTTCAACATTTGATTTCAAGGCTGTGCATCACAGCTGGTCACAGTCATAGGTCTTGCACATCTCCAACATGGATGTAAAGTAAGCTCTTTTTCTTGTTCAGCACCATCTCAGACTGTGTTTGTCCTTGCGGTTGCAATCACACAGCCTGTTTGTGGTGGTATCTGGAGACCTGTCAGCCATTTCCTTATGTGCTATGTTTTTGCATCACTCTGATTTCTTAACCAAAATAGGCAGTACGAAGTCAAGTCAAGATTCTTTTAGATCAGCCCATGTTGCCTGACATTAATTATATTCCCTTCCTAAATTCTTTCTAATCCAGGCTGTATCAGCTCCCCAGTATTTTTGCTGAGCTCTGCATTAGGTCACTAGGGCTGCAATTACCTACTTACTCTTTTAATTTTTGTCATGGCATCAGCAGTCTTCCTTGGAGTTTCAAGACTAAATAAAAAGTGACATTAAGAATTTGGAGAACCTCTCAGCCAGCTCTTTTAAAACTCTTGAAGACAAATCATGCACATATTTAAAAATCTATGTTTAGGAACAGCTGTTTAATATACTGTTCCTGTTGAAATTTCACCATAATGATGTTCAGTTCCCTCAGACTGGAACCGAAGAAAAAGTTGTCATACATTTCTGCCTTTTCTGCATTATTTTTATATATATGCTATTTCCATTTAGTAATGGATGCAAAGGATTCCTTTTTTCCTTAAATACTTAAAAAATAATCTCTTCCCAAATCATTATTAACACTGAGCGTGACTCCACAACCAGACTTGCTTGTTCTAAATCAATATAAACATAGATACCTAAATTAAGAAGCTCACCTTATCCTGGAAGGCAGGCTTTTCCACAAACTGGCTCTAAGCAGGAGGCACTTGACTATAGAGAATCTAATTGTCCTAACAATTACGTTGTCCTAACTTAAGCAACTAAATTCAGTCCCTGAGCTGGGCAGTCCCTGGGACAGGAGGTGCTATGAGGAGTCCACCTGGTTTTACCCCCACAGGGACAATCAGATTCTCCTCCATGTCCTCCCAGGGAGCCCCCTAACTGAATTTAGCTCTGGAAATGAAGAGGAGAAAATCAGTGCTCAGCAGGCAACCTCACGATTAGCTCCGTCTTCAGCCTTGCTAGTGGGTTGTGCACTGCTCACTGCTTTTTGGAAATACTGTAATTTTTTTTTGCGGGGATGACAGAGATGGGGGCCCTGATTCTTTGCTCCTTTATGGTGGTACTAAAGAGGAGGAACTCCACAGAAATCAGTGGCACTTCGCAAGACCTGCACCAGCCATCTGGAGAGAGCTGGTTCTCTCCCTCCAGCTGAACTACAAGTTTGTGGAGTCACTTCACTTGCTGCTGGGATGAAGCCCCTCCCAGGGTGACCCTGCCAGCTGTCAAGCAGCCCCCAGGGCTACCATCACACTGCTCCTGCAAATGCCATGCTCTTTAAAGAGCACAAGTGGTCGGGACATGGGTTGTACTTGTTGTGCAAAAATCGAAGCTTCCTCTTTCGTTGTCTTGCTATTTTTATCCTTTTATTTTTAATGCAAATATTTTCCATTCTGATTTCTTCCAGATGGGAAGAAATGTCTTCCCCGGCAGCGCTGTGTACAGCAGCTGGGCACCCCAGGCTCTGGCGATTTGGAGAAACGCCTTCACTGCCCGAGCAAGACTGCTCTTGTCTTGGGGGTTTCTTGCCATGACATGGCACTGTGGGGAAAAGCATAGAGGAATAAAGTGCTTAACCAAGTGTCTCCAAGCCCTTATGTTATTTTATTTAACTTTTTCTCTCTTCTTCCCTGACCTGAGCAAAGCTATTCCCAGAAAAAGGGAACAGATTCCCTGCTGTTACTCCCTTATGCAAGAGTTTCCTAATCGCTCCATCTGGTAGCTTTGCTGCGAGCTCCCAGCACAGCACTTTCTCCCAGGCTGCCTGAAAAGCTGCTCTCCTCCCTGGGCTCACTCAGCAGGGACTTGAGATTTGAATGGACAAGTGCTGCCAATGCCACGTGTTTCAAACCCAGGAGATGGGACTCCAAATATCACGAGATTGGCAAAAAGTCCATCAGATTAAGAACAACAAGAAGAGCCGCATAACAATGGCGATCTACTTATTTTGGAGACTTTCACAGATGTGGCTGCAGTCATTTCCATTTTCTTTCTCAGGCTAGAAATGGATTGTTTTTAAGTAAAAGTCAAGAATCTCAGTTAATAATTCGATGCTAGGAATGAGCCTTTAAACAACACACCAAATCACAGGATTCCCCAGCAAACTGCTGGGGTTGCCAACGCATTTGTTTTACGAGCGTAGGATGTACCAAGCCAGCAAGCAGGGCTTTCTCTGCCCTGTGGCATTGCCCTCACCATGGGTCATTACGCTGGCATCAGTAACGCTTGTGCAAATTTCCTGAAGATGATAAATACTCGGGCCCGTTACAAAGCATCAGTCTCCAGACTGCAGCAAGCTTATCGCTGCTAGAACTTGTAAACAAAGCAAAGGGGTGCATGAACATTGCCTGAGCAGCCCAACCCGGCCCTTCCCCGCATAGCTGGGCTGTTGGTGCCATGGCCAGCAGGTTGGGTAGAGGGGTGGCATGTGAGCGAGCTGCACTTGGGAATTCATTGAAAACATAACAGAAGCTGAAAAAGTTTTGCTACAAAGGACAGGTAGGAAGGAAAGACTCAGACCCCTGCCTGAATCTGCAGAGCCAACAGTTACGGAAAAAACAAACAAACCAAAACACCTTTTTTTTGCTCAGTGTGTTGTATACAAAGATACACCAGAAGGTAAAGGATCCTTTTTACACTTAGATGCATAGATGCTCTTTAGTGTAAAGAACATCCTTTGATCCCATCTGCTGCATTTCCCCCCACCTCCTGTCTCTCCCCAGCATCTTTTCCTTACTCTGCCTTTGCTCTCAGAGCAGCCTCCAGCTGACCAGCAAGGTGAACAGCATGAAAAGCCAAGCAGGCAGTCCTGTGCTCCCAAAACTAGACTCTCCAAGAAGGTGAGGGCTCAAGAGCTGAAACCAAGGACTAGTCCTGAAGTGCTGGGCATTTTCTCCCCTGGGCAGTTCTGGCTGAAAGCAGGGGCTTTTACCCTACTGTTTGACTGATCTGTTGAAATGCTGCTTGTAGAGCAACACTGAGGCCATGACCATGGCATATTAAACAGACCAAATGTTCAGATGATCGCTCTGTTTGCCCATGATGGCGTCACATACTTAAAAATACTTAAAAATCAGTATGAGGGTCCTCACACTGTACGTGAGCTGCCACTCAAAGGGATGGATGGTTCTCATCTCAGTCTCTGAAGCAAGATGTACCACGTACATGAGAGAAGCATCTGAATAGAGTGAGGTTGCATAGTCAAGAAGACACCTTTGTATCAAGTATTTGGGTGCACTGCCTCAGGCAGTGCTAATGGGAGGGCCACCTCCTTCCCTGTGCCTGAGACATGCAGCATCATGAACCAGCTGGTTCAGATCATGTATCAGCACTTCTCAGTGGTGGGGGCAGTAAGGTAAATAGCAGAGGAGAGCAAGAGCCACAACTCACTGCCTCTGTGGTGATGTAAGTGGATACCCAGAAAATCAGGCCCTTGTTATCAGTGCATGCATGGCTCCTCTGGATGGTCTTCCAGCTGGAAGGAAGGAAGGAAACAGTTTCATTTAGCACATGGGCACTTACCAGGATATTGGTTTGCTTGTTGCATGTTGACCACGTTCCTTCTTTGGTCTTTATAATCTGGTGGTGGTCGTGTCAAGTGTCTGTTCAGCTGATCTTGTGGAGTGATTTTCTCCTAGAAGATTAGAGTAGAAATATATTAATTTGCTTTTCTTTATGCTTTTGTGGCTCTGTGTTTTGCCCACCTCTTTCTTTTCTCAGTATGTACAAAGCTGAAGCTTCCTTTCACCCTGTCTGGTCGACAGGAGAGGCAGCTGTGAACCTGTGCCATCACCCACCGAAGGCTGTATCTAAACCTCTCTGCTGGTTGTATTGTGTTTGAGTCTGGCCTAACTTTCCTTAAAATCGCTGAGAGTTGCTCAGCCTCTGTGAACGTTGGCCATGTCTGCACTGCAATACAAAGTGTCCTCCGATGTCCGCACCGTCTTGCTCACCGTGCTCATCAGACAGAGGGACCTGATGGCTCCTCATGGCTCAATCCCTGTCTGTGCAGCTGGGTTTGCTTTCAGAAAAAGCACAGAGGCAGACCAAATGCCCAGATCTTAACCCAAACACACAGCCAGGATGCAGCTGTGGAGCAACGAGGATCCAGACCCACAAGGTCCACATGTGCCCCTTGGCTGCGTCAATGTTCATCAACCCATTTCACCCATGCTGACCTCTCAGCGTGCACAGATGACGAAGGGCATTTCAGCTTGTCATCCCCAACCCCAGCCATGCCCATCCCTCACTCTGTCCTTCCTCCTACCCTGGAGGAGCTCCCACAAAAATCAGCAAAACCCGTTGCTTTGTTCTCCCTGCTGCCTCTCCTCACCAGGGACACCAGCAGGACATATGGCCAGGGTTTAGCAAGGACGGTGCTGGGCTGGGCTGGTTGGTTTTCATGCCACTCACCATCGCCCTGTGCTTCCCCGTACACGTACGTGGTGCTCTCATTCCTCTTACACTGGAGTGCAAGCACTGGGGGAGGGAGAGCGGGGAAAGATTGCAAAAAAGCCTATTAGTAGGGGAGATTTTTTTATTTTGGGCCCGCAGGGACTCATCTCTGGTGAAGGGAAAATAGAAATCCAAGTCCTTGAACTGAAATCTGACTAACTGCCCTGTGTTCATAAAGATCTGGAAAGCGCAGGCACCGGAGTCAATGCCAAATCTCTCATCAGCATTACTGTGACTTGATGCCTCCAGAGTGCTACTGCCTGCCCATGAGCAACAACTCCTGGGATACATGGCCCTATGGCAGGAAAATGTGGGTTTGACCACCTCAGCTGCTGGTAGGTCTTTGCCGGTGCACACGTGCCTCCTGGAGTCGTGCTTACTGGGCAGCTGCTGGGCAGGCATCACCCTTCTCTGCAATGCACCTGGGTCTCGGGGTCGGCCGCTAGAATGGCAAACTGGCTTGTCAGTGTGAAAAAGAGTCAGGCCCTGGCTGGTGTTGGATGTCCATCGGAGTAATTGGGGGATCTTCTGCCTGAAAACAGCAGGCAAACAGACCTTCTCGTGAAAAATCTGTTTTTATTTCTGCCAGGAGCACCTTAAAACACTGGGAGAAGAGCCTTTCTTGCGGTATTTAGGCATTTCTGTAATGCACTCTGGGAGTGAGGGGTCTGATTAAGATTTATAAGGCTCGTTTTAATGTACTGCTCGACCTGAACCCTTGTGAAGGCAAGTTATCTCCCAGGAAATCCCTGCAATACGTGTAAAAACTGTAGGCCCACTTTGTGTGTATTTCTATGAACGCGATACAAAAGCAATTGCAAGCTGATCAAAACACTGCATTCTGCAGAGTGATTTTGATTTTTATTTTACTTATTTTTAAGAAAAGCTACATGAGCAATTTCTGTTCTGCTAAAAATTCTGACAGAAAACTGCAGCATTTTGAGCTGAGTTGAAACTTCAGTTTTCCTCTGCATAAATTAAAAAGTCAACAAATATTTCCCTCACAGGACAAATGTAATCCTTAATTTCAAACTCAAGCTTTCTAATTGTATTTTTGGAATGGAAATAAATTTGTAAACAAAAAGATATTCTCTATAAAAAAAATGAATAATATTTTTTTTTAAAACATCCCCACAAACCCATGAATGTTTTTCTACTTCTGTGTTGTTCTTTAATTACTGAATGGTGTTCACTAAATGTGTCTATTTCTGCATCTATGTCTTTATAGAGAAAAGAAAGTTTTGGATTCAGAATGTCAGGCCAGCATGAACGGGTCTGCCCTGTAGGCTGAGAGATGCAGGTTGAGGTAAATAAGCCACAGGCTCGGGGTCTGCTGTCATTGCAGCCTGGGGAAAGCAACGCGGGTGGTGGTGTCACCCCCATCCTTCCCCAGAATCCTCCCTGCAGCCCTTCCCTAGTTGCCGCAGGGCACCTCAGTTGCTTTCTGCCTACCCCAAGGACATGCCGAGCTCAGCTCCTCTTCTATGACTTCTCTCTTCTCGGTGGTTTGGCAAGCAGTCTACCAAGGAACGGAGAATACGAAGATGCAGAGGGCACGTGCTACTGCTCTGGGCAGCTGGGACTCCCCCCCATTGCACTGGCCATGGGTGATGGGCCATGAAGCACCTTCAGCTGACTCAGTTTGTGCAGTATCAATGGCAATGCCAGTTTAGTGGAACAAAACCAGTGGGTTCTAGTATTTATCGCTCCCAACAAGACCACAAATATCCCCCACGCCTCATAAAATGACCAGAAACTCCCAGCTGGTCTCTCAGATACCAAGGGAGAGAGAACAACTGGCTACAAATATCTGGAAATGCAAAAAGAAAAACAGAAAGGAGGACTCATATATGGTCCCAGCCAAGCACACAAACTTGTGTTGAACACTAAAACTGATGTACCTGATCCTTGTTTACACACAGGCACTTTATACCATGCTGCCTAGGTTGCAGAGCCTGGAAGTCAACTTTCCTCTGTGGTCGAACTAGCGTAGCAGTGCACCTTAGCTTATCTTGCAAAGAAAACCACTGACAATATTCCTATGCCTCAAATGAAGCATATGCTTAGACTGGTCTCCTAACGAAACCACAGTAGCTCAGATACTTGAGTTGTTTCATATGAACTGAAGAAGATTTCAAAAGGGCTTAGCAAAGTACTGAAAAATATGAGGCACAGTCTAGAAGGTCTAGGCATTGCCAAAATGACCTCAAAGTTTTGGGGGCTTTCTTCCCTCTGTCTTAGCTTTCTTTTCTATTGTTTCTATGATAATCTTTTCCATGTAAAATAAGGAACTGGAAAACTTACAGCTTCTGCCAACATCTGCTGCTGTAGAAGGAGTTGTTTTTGCTCCATCATTTGCCGTTGCAGAGCCTGTTTCTTTTCCATCAGTTGCTGATTCAACATTGATTGCTGGGATGAGTTCATGCAACCACTTCCAGTGTTTGGATTTGAGCAAGAACTGGAGCTTGGAGTGGGGCCAGCTCCCTGGCCTACCACAGAGTGTTGATCCTGAAACAGAAGAAATGGCTCGTGAAGGATGAAAATAATAACAAGCATCAAGAAAAGGAAATAATCCTTTTTATGCAATTAGCTCAAGTACAGGACACAGCCCACAGACTCTCAGGACAAGCGACCGATACAAAGGCTTTGACAAAATAAGAAGGGGATTGAGTAACTTCATCGCTCATGGAAGACTCTGAAAGCATGCCAGGTGGTTCCAGTGGAAAACCTCAATGCTGTACCAGGAGCTTGGGAAACGTTAACAGAAGTAATGGAACCGTCCTGGGGATCTTTCAGGAAACTTGCATCGGGCCGTATGGCACTTTGTTTGACCACAAGGGAAGAAACTCGGCGTCTGCTGGTTCCTACCATCTGGTGAGCAGCAGCGAGAAGTTACAGACTCACTGCTACAACTGGCATCTATTCTTAGAAAATACAGAAGCGGTAAGTTGTTACTTCGCAGTGGGGGTTAGCGGTGCCACTTTCATTCATCCCGTCACCCCCTGACAAGAGCAATCTCTGAGAGACTGCTAATTGTCTCCCATTATTGGCAGGATTAAATAGGCTTAGAGTTTATCAACTTCCTTGGTAAAACAAATGTGTAACTGGACAGGACTTTGAAGAGGACATTAGGGTCTCCCTGGTCTTTGCGGTGGATCTAGCTCCGCTTCCTCTTCCCTGTGTGCAGCTTCATGAGAAAGGAATGGCAAAAAGTCATCTCAGAGAGCAATGGGGAAGGTACGTGGGAACTCAGACCATGCACATACAGGATGAGAATGAACATGCGATGACAATATGCTGCTCATTTTTTTTTTACCCATGGTTTCCCTTGGCAGCAATACGCTTTCTGTCTACTTGCTCCACCACTGTTTGGTACTTGGACCTTTACCAAATGTAGGAAATAGTTTTCTCAGTCTACACACTAAAATGTGTTATCCCACAAAAATATTCAGCCTATGTTGGATCACTCGATAGTCAGGTATTCCTTAGCTGCAAAGAAAATAGGAGACACTGGAGAGGTCACAAGAGTCATGAGAAATCAGTTTTCTGACTTCACTTTGTTGCAATTCACCATAGGAGCCAAACCTCTTAATTCTGTATAACCACAATATAGCAGTGTATTTGCTCCACAACACAGGAGTCGCCGACAGCTGCAGTCTGGTGCTCCGTTATACAGCGGTTCTCTCAATACCGAGGTGTAGTCCCAAGGTCTGGTCTACTACCTAGGTAAAGCTCTGCTCCATGGCCATTGCCTCCCATGGCATCCAGGGAAATATGGACTGACCGACAGCGAAGCAAGGACTGACCAGGCATAGCCCACTCATGCCCTGAAGACCGTGGAGCACTGATGCTCATCCCTTTACAAACTCCAGGAAAGCTCATTTCTGTGCCTTAGCTTTTGCATCCCCACCCACCCAAACAATAACAGAGACACACACTCTACAAACTAATCCAACTTATCTTTCTACCATCTGGCATGGAAGAAACACAATGATTGTTATGGGTATTTCTATTTTAAAATAATTCTGTGGCTTTTAGATGGGGCCACATGAGTGTGTGGCTAGCTAGATAAAGTATTTGACGTCTGTTACTGAAATAAATCCCATGACTTTCTTCTGGAGCCACCTGCAGCCCCCAAGGCAGTGTTACAAACCCACCCTTCAAAATTTATTGGGCTCTCACGCAATTATATCCCGCACACTTTCTTTCAGTTCCAGAAGGAATCCAGGATTGCTCGGCACTGCCACATTTTTCAGCCCTTATGTTAGCTGCAAGATAGAAAATACCTCCTCTCAACAGATCTGCTTGCCAAGTTCTTGCGCAAACTTTTTTGTCTTTCTTAAAATATTTTGAAAAGAAAAATATGTTTCAATAAATTGGCTTTGACTTCTATATTCAAATGACAACTCTAGCTTGAGCCCAGCCACATGTTACATCCATTAATGGAATTCATCTGTTGTGTTTTTGCACAGATAATGCAGGCTCCCCCAAATGCGCTTTCATAGTCCTGCATTAAAAAAATACCAACAAAGCCCAACTTTTTCTCTCCCTCATCCCCTGCCAGCCCATATAAGCTGTGGGGAGGGATTTTGTTTTAAGATAAACCGCATACTGTCCATTCACGATACCTATCAAAGAAAGCTCTTCTGTAACAGCAATTGGCACAAAACACCAGCTGCTTGGCAAATAGGCCCTGAGAAAACAGTATAAATCATCAACTTGAAGCCAGTTTGGTTTTTTTTGCATTTGGTCCTTTCTCTGCCGTTCATGAAATGTCAGTGTGAGCCTATGAATCTACGATGTGTTACTTCTCCTGCCTGCTGATCTTCCATCAGCAGTGATGCGATGGGAGAAGGAAGAACAGTTTCCTAATAAATCAGAGGATCAATTGCACAGCAGTTTGACCCTTCGTGAACCGGTGCTATCGAGCCTTACTCTCACCCCACGCTTGCATTGCTGCAAATCAGAAGGCAGAAGGGCTACACCGCTGCCAGGGACGTGGGGCTCTGCCCCTGCGCTTAGACAAAGCACGCTTTCCGACATCCCTGCCAAGGAAGGGAAGACTTGGGTTGGAGCTACCCTGCTTTCATCGAACAGTTTCATCCTGCTCTGAGCCTGGCTTTACTGCCACAGCTTCACTACGACTCCACGCATCTAAAGCTGCCGGTGGCCTTTTGAACTTCATTCCTGGGTTCCCACGCCTGTGGTTTATGCACTTTAACTTTAGAAACCCCTGACCAAAGAAAGCCCAGAGTGGGACATATGTGTCCCCTCACCCATGGGTGCCTCTGCCCAGTGGGCTGCAGGGGCAGCCCAGCATCTTGCCTGCATGGTGCCTTGCCTGCACAGTGACACCACGTTTTTTCCCCTGCATGGGGAAGGTGACCCTCTCCCCGCTTTGCCTCCAAAGAGGTGATGTGATGGGGAGCACATCCCTGCAGCCAGCCAGGTGTTAGGGACGGGCTGGAAGCACCACACCTCCGACAGGTACAGGTGTCAGTCTGGGTTTGCCCCCAACTCCTGCTCCACTTGCTGGCACGGCTCGGGCATGCTGCATCCCTCCAGCCCTGCAGACGAGCTGCAGCCCTTGCAGGGCCATGCCCAGTGCCAGCTGCGGCAGGGGCAGCAGCCAAGGGCTGAGCTAGTGTTCACCAAGCACCGCGAACCTCATCTGCTCTGCTGGTGCCGAAACTCCAGCACAGTGGTGCTCTAGGTGCAAAGCAGGTGCGTTGCACCCCATTCTCTGATGTTACAGTGAGATATAAAACCTACGAGAAGCAGGAAGAGCGTCAGAGGCAGTGAAAGCTCCTCAGAGCTGGTAGCACAACTGGGGCTTTGTTCATAAGCATCACAAAGAACATTATGCTCAAATGTTTAAATCAGCAGTAAATAAAAACATTTAAGACTGAGTTTGCCTTTCACTATCCCTGCTGCAGCTGACTTGTGTTCATATAAATGAAGGGAGGTTTTGGCTTCTAACACACATATGGACTTTCCAAAATAGACTTGACTTCTTCCCTCCCCTCCCCTCCCCTCCCCTC